>JAHWFP010093814.1:12907-38723 GCA_023313725.1 Lithobius niger | reverse complement strand
TCGAACCAGCGTTAGCAGGGTTTGGAGACGAGGACGCTGACCACTAGTCTGTTGCTGCTCGCTTTGCTCGGGATCCCCGAGGACCCCTCACAAAGATTGCAGTGCGAGTTGGGACTTAGTTTTTTCACGTTTAGTCAGCTGCTACCTGCAGGCAACTGTATGCAACATGGGGTTAAACACGAAATTCGTACTACAATTTTAATTCTACGGATTGATTGCCAGAACGAATCCATCTTACACTGTAACAAGCTTCATTTACAAGAAGGTGCAGTGTCATACACTAAATATTTCATAGGATTCGTGTAACAAAGACATAAAGATACTTCTTCCTCCATTGTGTCATAATGCTACAGAAATTCTGCCAGAATATGAATAAGTAATCTAAAGAAGCCGGATTCGGCAGTGGTGTACCATAAAATGCTTCAGTCCCTCGGAATGCTCTAGGGTAGCTCTTCCCCAGACCTCGAGCTGGACTTATTCGTCCCCCTCCACAATTTTTCTTGTCTGTGCTACTGGACAGAGTAACGGAGGCACTTTCTCATTACCGAACACGTTTTAGACTGGCACGGTTTCTATTGCTCATATTTTAAACAATTTGTACCACTAATAACCAGTGACGCTAAATTTGAAAGATATATGAATGTGTAAAGGATTTTGAACCGGGAGCCTTCCTTCCCCCCCCCCCCTGCTTCGGAGTAGAAGTGTCCTAAAAAATGCACTCTTGCACTGTGTCATGTAAATGTGACGAATAAGAATTTTCTTGCAATTAACCTAGAGCATAATTAGAAGAAAAACAACACGAAAAGTTACAGGATTTTTTTTTATAAAACATACGAATTTTTTTTAATGTCATTCATTGTTTTGCCGAAAAGGGGACCTGCTGAAGCTTAGTATTTGAAGTAGCACACACCTTACAAAATAATCTAGAGTAGAATTCGACCGTAGATAATAAACGGCTTCTCAATAAAAATGCTGCAGCATACAATTCACACTTCAAGGGTTTTAAACCATTATCCATTCGACTACATTGCTACACACTTTTACAACGAAATTGTAGCTTTTTTAAATTTTCACTTAAGTGTGTCATTAAAATAACGTTGACCATGCATTGTAATATTTCTTACTTCAAAAACGGATACTAATAAAAATATCTGGCATTTAAAAGTTGTCTATTTCTTTTACTTATGTATGAAATGCGGCACCACTAAGGTTGCATTTCCAGTTTTTCACACCGTTTTGTATTCGAGTATACATCGTCTGATATTCACGTTAAATAAGAAAATTTCGCACTACAAACTTGATTAAGGAACGATCGGTATAAAAAAATCCATTTACGCTACAACAAGCTTCTTTCACCAGAAGTTGCAGTACCTCATACTATGTATTTAATAGGCTTATCGTCATAAAAACATTAAGGCAATTCTTGCTCCCATGTTTGCACAAAACGCAACTAAACATGAGCTTCAGTGTAAAGGCTTTACTACAATTTCCACATTTAAACAGTTTTTCACTGCTGTGTCGCAGAATGTAGAAAATGCAGCAGAAAATCTCACAAATCATAATAAGACGTGTCACACTTTAGATATAATCAGCTTCCTGTGTTTCGACTTAGAATGTGCAACAAATAATCGTAGATATGCCTTACCACAAATTTTACTGTTTAAGGCTTATCTCCAGTATGAACACGGACCACCAACAAAATAATTGCACTAAGTGAGCAAACATTTTTTGCCATATTATCAAACTACTTTCTTGTTGTTTATAAAGTTGAATTTCCTCATCTGTCCCTTTCTGGCAGTTGACTTAGAAGATTTCACTTTTTTAGTTGAAGCACGAGTGGCATATTACATAACACATATCATGGCGTTGTTCGTAACCAAACTGCTTCGTGATTGGTTAAAAATAATATCGAAAAGAATTGAGAATATAGCTTAATAAATTTTATTCGTCTGAGAATTCCACAGGATACTTTAAATAAGAATTTATGAATAATATTGAGAGCCCAGAAACAATCTGTAAATGATACTGAAGTTTTAAAAAGCACAAATTACTACCGCCATCTAGTTTTTAAAATTGAAAGTTTTAGTTGTCTAGTTCCAAAGGTGGTAGAGGCGAGTCTCTGTCCTTGGTCAAACGCTAGGACGCCAACCTAATAGTGTTACTCATCGTTCCTACGGAACTTTTCATGGACTTATGGTTTCGGCTAGTTCTTTTAGTGAATTACTTTTTTTCTTCTATTTCTGCACATTTTTTTGTAACTGTTCTTTTCTCTTGTCTGTGTTGGGGGGGGGGGGGTTGTACCTAACGATATCTTTAGAAGACCGCTGGATCCTGCATGTATAACCTACTGCTAGTTTTTAAGTATGAAAAGGTAGTGATTTATTTAAAAAATAGGACCTTGTTTCGTTTCTGTAGTCTAGCACCAATCAGTCTTTTTTGTTCATGCCAACCTTTATATTATTACGACCATTTCAACTTAATAGCACGCAGAGAAGAAATTTTACTGTTTTCGAATATCACGATATAACTCAATAATTTACTGTAAGTCGGCATTCCAAGAAAGTTGCGTCTTTTAGCAGCAATGTAGAGCTATGAATATAAATTCGGTATTTTAACCAAGCCTATCGTTGAGATATTTTTCCGTATGTGACACGAGCAAACTCTAGAAACCTTATTTTGCAGTATTCAACAATCAATCTTAAAACTTTCAAACATTTTTTTTTTAGCTAGAGTCAGCAATGTTTTATGGATTTTTTTGTGGTTAAAAGTTTTTTTTATTCAAGGGTAGCTGTTAGTGTTAGCCTCGTATTTTTTTTTCGGTTGGCTGTTAAACTAACTGATCCGGTTATAATTAAGACAAATTATAACTTTTATCAAACGGTTTAAGGTTGAAAAAATGTTTTACTACCTCACCTTTTTTCTGCTCCTAACTCGAAGGGTTTGACAGAGCATCAGTTTGTCTGACTTGGACTGTTCTGCGCCATGGCAATGCTTTTCATGCTTGTTACGGTAATCGTTGTCAAAATTACATGCAGTGCACTCCAACTTAATACGCATTCTTGGTTTTCTACCCGTACCAAGATTGCTCGTACTCATTTTGACGGTCGTGTAAATGAGAACGAAGTGACTTACTGACTGTTGTCGGTTTGCCGACAGTGAGTTCGCAACAGGTTGATCGGGGGAGGGGGGGGGGATTTTCCAGAATTATTTACTCTTTCAGCCGGAGTTAATATATTATTGAAAAGCAACGAATTCCAGATTTCTCATTCTAGCTTAATATGCAGTCAAGGTCAAGGGAAACCGAAATACGAAGGGAGAGTTGAAGGGGTTAAGGTAGATCAAACCATGCTTGATCAGACAAGGTCACCCAACCTTTAGCCGTAAGTTAGTCGGACAGTCGGTTAATATGCTAAACAATAGTCAGATTGTCGGAAATATTTAGTTCCATTTTTTAAATTGTACACAAATCTGTAGAGAAAATTTGCAAGAAAGGCTAACTTTGGCGGTGTAATTTCTCTGACCCACATGTGATTAAACTTTGCCGACTTTTGCCGACTTAACAAAAGTTGGGGGGGGGGCAGCTCCCCCCCCCCCTCGCTACGGCCCTGGACCCGACCAATAGTTATTACAGGTACACCTTTCTGCCACGTCCACTGGTCAAGGAACCCACGTTATTACTCACACTTACAAAGAGTTGCGATGCCTACGGAAGCTGCTGTTCGAGACGAAGGTCTATAAACTAAAATAAATAAAAAGAACCACGAGAGCCGGCTAGCTGTCGTGGTTCTTTTTTTTAGGGGTTCCACCTTGCGCGCCCCCTGCCTCCGCCGCTTTTTTAAAAAAGGAGCTCGCTTCCCCCTGCGCGGTTTTTGTTTTTTTTAAGGAGGAGAAATATATAGAGCACGATTGAGGCGTGAATGGACTTAGTCGACAGGTAGACAGCACTATGGACGGCACGTCGTCTACTTCTAGCCGAGCTTCTTCTATAATTTTAGATCCTAAATAAGAGTTGGGAAAAACTCTAGTGCTTGCTTTATTTTAGATTTAAAATTGCGTATTCTAGCTCTTGAGTCTTCCTTACGCGGGATTTATAATAAACGATGGCCGCCAAGCTCGTGGATAATTTTGTGCAATTCCACTTGCCATTTAATTGTATAGTGGCCGCACCAACGTCGGGTGGGAAAACGAGTTGGATGTTGAGGTTTATAGACAATATGGACCAAATGACGGACCAGAAAATTGAAGAAATTCATTGGCATTACTCGAGATATCAGTCTTAGGCAAAATTGTGTTTCAAGTAGGTTTGCCTGGTCATGTGACACATTACAACCCTAAAGTCCCTAATATTAATAAATTAATTATAATTGATGACCTTATGAAGTCTGTGGCGACATCCAGTTGTGACATTGGCGAGTGGTTTACACGTCACGGCCATCACAACAAATTCTCTATTTTTTATTTGACTCAAAATTTGTTGTCAGTGTAGAAATCAGCGCGATATCGCACTCAATGCTCAGTATGCCGTGCTGCTGAGAAACTTGAGGGACAAACGACACATTGTGATGTTTGCCGGTCAAGTGTATCCCACCAAGACTAGGCAGTTTGTGAAGGCATACGAAGATGCTATTGGTCGCCAAGCTTACGGTTATTTGTTAGTGGACATCCATTCTAGATCGGTTGACGCGACACGTTTGCGCACACATATATTTCCTGGCGAAACCACTTTGGTTTATTCTTTGTAGCGACTCCGATGGAGAACGTGCGCAGACATCGCTCTCTGCTCGAGACACTGTGCAAAATTAGTAAACAGCGGCGCAAAAGTTTATTGCAACACGCCAACAAACAGTAGAAACAGTAGAATTAAAGTAAGCCCTGCTACCCTCTGTAAACTCAAAAAATATAAAAAAGAAATTAGGATACTGGGCTGGAAACGTGTGTCGTTCAAGGACAAGAACAACTTGGCAGTGCAGAGTGGGGGGTTCCTCCCGTGGTTGATTCCCGCAGGTTTGGCAATTTTGGGCAATTTGATTAAATAATGAGTTCCCTGCAGCGAATGGTTTTGGTGCCAGAGACTGTCTATAAACAACAACTGCCTCGACAGCAAGAGAGTGTCATTGATTTGCTACAGCCCCACGGTTTCCTATATCAACCTGAAGGAGCAATCTATTCCAAATTGGTAAACATTCAAAACCAAATTGACGCGATTTTGAAATCGAAAAATTTATCGCTAAATTTCAAAGCCAAGTTTGTTGGTCAATTAGAACAGCAAAGAGACCATTTTATAGACCAGTTTCGGCTCAAGGCAGCTGTTACTTCAACCCCGGCTCAAACAGTGAGCTCAGCTCCAGCAGCAAAAACTGGTTCTCCACCCCCCCCCCCTCCCCCCCGCCTTTTCCCCCCCCCCCCCCCCTCCGACTTCCCTGTCAAGACAGAGAAGCAGAAACCTGTAACGCGTCGTGTAGTGGCGACTAGGCGTTCTAGACGTGACAGTTGGGCCCAATTTTTAAAAAAAGTCATGGATGCTTACTTGACTAAAATTTATTACGGGTGGGGAAAGCGTCAAGTTACGGCACTGCCTCGAAATTGCATGCTCGTGTGCGTGGGGACGGGGAAAAATATACTTTGGCTCAAATTAAAGACTGGCTTTTGGAACAAGACTCACGTACTGTGCATCGCTCAGTTTTTTATAAATTCAAGAGAAATTGAATCATTGTGGGCGGTTTAGGTTCACTTTTAGAAGTTGATCTATCTGACGCCATCTCACTACGTCCTTACAACGAGCCATATCGCTTTATCTTGACTTGCATTGATGGTTTGAGTCGTTAAGTGTGGGTGGAGCTTTTAAAAACCAAAACGTATGCAGAGATGGTTTTTGCTTTTAAAAAGATTTTCAAACGTGTAGGATATAAATTTTCTCATGTAACGGCCGATAAAGGAAGAGAGTTTAAATGTAAGGAGCTGCAGAAATATTTTAATGAACTTGGTATTAAATTTTATACGACGGAAAACGAAGATATTAAATCGAGCATGATAGAACGCGTGCAAAGAACACTTAAACAAAAAAAATGCATCAATTTTTCACTGCCAAAGGCACTTTGAGGTTTGTCGACGTCATTCAGAAAATAGTGGGCAGCTATAACAACACACGCCACTCGGTGACTGGCATGAAACCTAACGCTGTGACGTCACGAAACCACAAGCAGTTGTGGCGCAAATTGTATGGGCACAATTTGAAATTGTTGGATGGGCTTTGGCTAAGAAGGGTCCCTTTACGCGTCGGTGATCAGGTGCATATTTCCATTGCTAAGAGAAAGTTTGACAAGGCGTATAGAGGGATGTGGTCGCGAGAAATTTTTTTTGTAACTCATGTTTTGGTGCCAAAGGGACCTGGTCAAGTCACTGTTAGACTGAAGGATTACAATGGGGAAATAATTACAGGTCGGTTTTATTTGCCCGAGGTGTCGAAAGTGATTTAAAGGGTGGGGGTCGACTATCACAAAGTAGATACAGTGCTGAAAAGCAAGGGTAAAGGACGTGCCAAAAAATACCTCGTGTCGTTCGAAGGTTATGATAGCAGCCACAAGTGATTCCTGCCAGAGACTTGAAAAAGTTGTAAAAAAAAAATGGACGCAGACAGCTTTTACATGACGCTTCCTGCCAATGCTTCTGGACCTCTTTCCAGATAATTTTCTCAATGATTACACTAACAAAATGGCTCAAAGAATTAGTTTGCCTGAACAGGGGGTGGGAGGTGGGCCTCGCCGAAATACAGTATTCGAGAAATTGGGCTAACGTGGTGCCAGACAGTGGCGCTCGTTTAAAGTGTGGAACGTGCACTTATGTTAAAATGCCGAGATAAAGAATTTAACAAGGTACAGCGCAATAAAAACGAAATTTATAATCAGATGAAAAATACCGGGGTGGAAGTTAACGTAGTAGAAAAGAACTGTACATTTTTCAAACATTTGATAAAGTTTTGGCCTTTTTAAACAAACATGTCTAAAGCCAGATGGGCATGCCAAGGGTGTCTGTCCCATAGTCTTGCCTTCTTTTTAGGGTACGGGAGAAAAGACAGGGGTTTGAAGGAGAGTTATTTCGATTCAATGAAAAAACATGCTGTTGCTGTGGACAAAATGGTTGAAAAATTCAATGATGGAGCTTATGGTTATCTTACGTCACGTTTGTGTCGACTGTGAGAGTCGGCCTACCCCCTGGCTATCATCAGACGGGTCATGAAATTAGCGTAAGAATGAATTCTGCCATTCACGACAGTGCATGTCGATCAGTATCCCATTTTTTTTATGACTAATCTGAAGATGTCTTCTCTATCATCTTCCCACAAACCATTTTGTCGCCCTCCAAGAAAACTACACCTCTGGAAATAATGGGAGTAATCTTAAATAAGGGTTAGGTAGAAAGAGTAGGTTTTGAAGTTGGTAAATTTTATGACAGATTTATTACTTCTGAAAGTAAGCTTCACTTGAGTGGGAGTATTAACTCTCTTTACATTTATAGTGATATCGTGGCTGAGACTTTGGTGGGGGGGGGGGGGACTTTAGCTCTTCTACTGAGGGTGGTTAAAGTGGTAAGCGGAAAAAATATCCCCGGTAAAAAAATCCCCGGAAAAAATATTACCGAAAAAATAAAACATGAATTTGGGGAAATAGTAAAACACTTTCTTTATGAGCATCTAGTCATAATTTATACAATTGTCATGTAGTAAAAAAAACGTCTGGTGGTGTAATTCCATTTGTACTCCATTCCCCAACAAAAAAATAAAAGTAGTAAGGAATGAACCTAGCGCTCCCTAATAACTACTTCGAGTATTATAAACGTGATAGGTTTATTAGTGGCATACGCAGGAAAATATTTGGACAGCAGCCTCCCCCCCCCCCATCTCTTCCAAAGTTTAAAAAAATAAAAATAAAGTAAATTTTCTCTTACCGCCAAGAAAATTTAAGTTGAAGGAGGGAATAAACTAGCACGGCGGGGGAATGGGTTTCTGCCCCCCCCCCCCCCCCCCCATCTCCCTCACCGGAGGTATACGTTCTTGGAGACCTTAGGGGCATTTCCGTCCTCCATTTTGGTACCTTAGGAACGTTTTCGTCCTCAAAACCCCAAAAAGGTTTGTCAGCGAGTTCACTTTTGAACGTCGCCAACTTAGTGTATTTACTAATGTTGTTTTTATTGTGTGACTTCAGGAGCCACTGACCTTGAATTTATACTTACGCAATGCAGTAGCTACCTGTAACGAATGGGCAGAAGAACTCCACATTTCTAGAGAGTTCCAGACCGACTTTTATGACATCACCCCTAGCGACGATTTTCGGTATCCAAGCCAACAAGCTTACGAATCGTCACTTTTACTGACTGGGCCCCATGCGTAGCATCGAACTTCAGGGAGATGCATTTTGTAATTTACGTTGTAAATAATTGTTTAAGATGTTAAAATTCACATTAACCATTTTCGTTATGGTTTCACAACCAAGTCACGACCCATGTTTGTTTATTTAAACACCCCCGTAACAATTGGTAGCAGAGCGTGGTTTGTTGGTCGTAACCAAGCATAATACATGGAGAACCACGGGCACCTAATTTGGATCTCTTCAGTGGCAGTTTTAAAGTAAAACACAAACATCCTATATGTCCTGAAGTACTTTACGGTAGGTTTATAATTAGTACTTTCCCAAATTTGTTTAGGCGTCATGCTTTTATTTCTAACATTTGTGCAATGGTTTCTTATGAAAACTGCAGTGTTTACTAGTTCACCCCAAAAACGTGTGGGGAGTTTTGCTTGCACTAGGGTTGCATGAACTAGGCTCATTATTGAAAGATTCGCTCTCTCCGCTATTCCGTTGCTAGGCGCTGAGTACGGGGGGGTGAGAATCGATGCTTTATTCCATGTTGGGTCATGAACGCTTGCATTTTTGCGTTTTTGTATTCAAGTCCGCAGTCTGATTGAAAAACTTTTATTTTCTGACCAGTGGCTGCTTCGGCTTTCAGTTTATAGTCTTTAAACTTTACAAAAACTTCATCTTTTGTTTTCAAGAATGCTACTTGCATGAATCGGCTTTTACCATCAATAAACGTTGCAAAGTAGTGCGAGCCTGCCATTGTTGACGGCGAGAGTGGCCCAATAATATCAGAAAAAAACAATGCTTAGTAGGTTAGGGTTCTCATCAGCCTCTATTGTTTTAAAATGCTTTGTTTTTATGTTGCCTCGTCAACACTCCAAGCATGCATTTGGCTTAGGCTTTATTGCGGATGGTGCGCTGAAATCTCTTTAATACGTCAGCTTTTGCTATCTTCTTTAAGGTTGGAACAGAAACATGCATAAAACGCTTATGCCAGAGGTAGGTGTTTTTCGTGAAATAGCATTTATTTGGAACGACTTTTTCCGTGTTTATGCTGTTTACGCTTTCTGATAAAACGTGCACTTGACCGAAGTTAGTGTTTTGCTCAGTAACTCTAGGAATTGATTTCACTTCGTCTATTTTACGCTGACTGCTCAATAAGTTGTTGCAAACTTGAGTTGAAAAGTCTTTAGTTGTTTCTAGCTCTTGAGTTACTTTTAACAGAGTTTTTATTTTAGGATTGAAAATTATAAATAATCCTGATATATACGGAGCTGTTGCCACTATTTTACCAGTCTACTTATGAATTATTAAGCACTCATCGGCGTCAAAAATTATTTTCAAGCCTGCCTTCATAGCTTGTTTTACTGAGAAAAGGTTCAATTAAACTCAGGTAAATATAACACCTTGGTCATGGTAAGATTTACACCATTAAAATTTACAGTTACACTACCTTCAGTGTTTGTTGACACTGTATCTATTTTTGCGGCGCATTTAACTTTTTCAGTTTCAATGCTGTAAGTGTCATTAAATCATGATTCGTTATTTACACAATGTCTCCCAGATCCGGAGTCTATCACAAGAGCATTTTTTAAACACAGTCCACCTTTTGTTGCATACGCTTTCACTCCTACATATTTTGTGTAGGTAAAACCTGATATATTTGTGTTACTTACTACAGTTTCTCTGCGAAAATTATTTCGCGGTCCTCGCCATTTACCACGTGATCTTCCATTTCCTCGGCGTTGATCCTGGTTAGACTTTGAACTGGCTCTTGAATGGACGTTCCGCTGGTTTGGTCTTGGTGTGGCATAATACGTGTTCTCTATAACATTTGATGAATTAGCAACGGCATTTTTTTCGACTCATGCATTATCAACAGATGCTCTAAATCAGAGTAAGTTTTTCGCCCTTTTTAATTGGGGCTATAAAACTCGTGATGAGGTTATCATAAGTTGTGGGTAATCCCAATATTGCATAACATGCTTGTTCCTCGTCATCTATAGGATTCCCAGTATTGCTAATATCTTCAAATAAAGCTCCTAGCTTGCCTAAATACGTTGCTATTGACATGTCTTCAGTCTTCTACACAACGACAAATACCTTAGTATGTTGGAGGGTTCGTACCTATCCTCTAATGCTTCCATATTTCTGCTGCGGTACCTAAATTTTTAGGTATTAGGATTTTTGCATTATCCACTGACAACTGAATTAGGACTGCTGCTCTTTCGTTTGAAAGCTCCCATTTATCCAATTCTTTTGTGTCAGTTGGCTTAGCCTTGCCTGTCATTACTAAATTCCATATCCCTTGATGCTTCAGTAATGCCTCAACTCTATTGGCCCAGGTTGCATAATTATTGCCATCTAGCATTGTGATATTTTGTAAACCTGCCATTTTTAGGTTAGTTTGATCCGACATTCTCCTTTAACGTTTTAGCACCTTCGTTATCTTCTAAGAATTCCTTTATATTTTCTGGCGAAATTCTTTCCTTTTATCTCCAGTCTTAAACTGGCCTTTAAATACCATTCTTTAAGTTTGGCGGGACTTCTACTGACTTTAAGTATATAATACTTGCCTTGCATTCTCGGGTCTATGCTGCAGCTCTTCACAAAACGTTGCTTGTTCGTTTCTTCTCCACGGGCTTGTGCGGTCGGATCCTTTTAAGCGGTTGTCCCTCTTGGTCATCCGTTGGTTATTCCAGCTTCTTGGTCAGCATACGAGAGGGTTAGGGAATTTTAAATTGCATTTCGAAAATTTTACGTTAGTCCCTACACTCTGGCTACCAATTGTTAGGGGTGTTTAAATAAACAAACGTGGGCCGTGACTTGGTTGTGAAACCATAACGAAAATGTTTAATGTAAAAGCATGACGCCTAAACAAATTTGGGAAGTACTAATTATAAACCTACCGTAAAGTACTTCAGGACAATAGGATGTTTGTGTTTTACCTTAAAACTGCCACAGAAGAGATCCAAATTAGGTGCCCGTGGTTCTCCATGTATTATGCTTGGTTACGACCAACAAAAAAGATCGTATAGACTTTACAATCTAGACAACAATAAAGTTGTAGTCAGTAGGAACGTGCGTTTCCAAGAGCATATTCTGGGATCAACTAGACTACCTAAGAATGAAGATAGAAGTTGTAAAGAATTAGATTCAATAATTGTTGATTTGTCATACAATCCACCGAAGATTGAATCAAGGGTCGAACCACTTCAAGGAATTCAGCCGGAAGAATTTCCAGCAACACCAACAAACAGGACTACAGCAGCTCGAAACGGAAGGAGCCCAATTCAGTTGAGTCCGAATGCAAGCCCGACGCATAATGCAACAATTAATCGTCAAGTACAAAAGGGGTTAATTCCTACAATGACTGAGCCGAGATTAACAAGGAGCAGAGGGAAGGGATTGCAGTCCAAGACATCAACAACCCCAACACTTCGTCAGGGGGGGATGAACTACAACAAGTCGCCACTGATGCCAAAGCTCATGAGGAAATTGTTGATGAAAATGATGACGATTACATACTAGCATTGTATGCAACTCCAGAAGAGCCCAGGACAGTCCAGGAAGCTTTAAGTAACCGTGATAAAGATAAGTGGAAGATCGCCATGAATGACGAATATGGTTCCCTGATCGCAAATGAAACTTGAGAGTTAGTAGACTTACCGCCAGGTGCTAAAGCCATAGGATCAAAGTGGGTGTTTAAAATCAAAAAAACTGCAACAGGAGAAATTGAACGATATAAAGCCCGTTTAGTAGCAAAAGGGTATTCACAAATTTATGGAGAAAGTTTCTTCGAAAAGTACTTGCCGGTTGCCGGTTTACCTACCATAAGATTGCTAATGACAGTAGCAGTACAAAGGAAATATTACGTCGACCAATACGACGTTAAAACTGCTTATTTGAACGGCTACTTGTCCGAGCGAGAAAATGTCTATATGCTACAACCAGAGGGGTATGAAGTACCAGGCTTAGAACACAAAGTTTGCCACATCTTAAGAAGTCTGTATGGCTTAAAACAGTCAGGGTTAAAATGGTACAGTAGATTTGCTGAAGAAATTAAGAAAAATGGACTAAAAAGGTGCCTATCTGATGAGTGTGTTTTCTACCTAAGAAGTGGAAAAGAAATATTAATTTTAATCGTTTATGTCGACGATATTGCAGCCATTACCTCTAGCCCACAGATGAGACCCTTGGCTAAAAATATCTAACAAAAAGCTTTGAGATAAAGTCCCTAGGACCGATAAATTTTATGCTTGGAATAAAGTTTTCAAGAACTCAAGACGGCTCCATGAAACTTAACCAGACAGAATATGTGAAGAAAGTTCTAAAGCGTTTTGGTATGGAAGACTGCACACCCATTTACCAGTCGTAGCACGAGAGCAATCAACGCTGCAGGTTACTGATTGTCCAGATAAAATTCCGTTAAGGGAACTAATCGGTTCCTTGTCCTACATAGCAAACGGAACCCGTCCAGATATCTCCTACGCTGTAAACAGTTTAGCTCAACATGCCTCCTCACCTACGTCGGAAGATTGGATAGCAGGCAAGCGCATACCGAGATATCTTCAAGGAACTAAAGAACAAAGCCTAATACTGCGACCCGATGATACAGGCCTACAAATATTCACGGACGCAAGCCATGCCGACGATGTTGCCTCAAGATGCTCGACTACAGGAGTAGTGGCAACATACGCAAGTGCCGTTTTTATGGAAGTCTAATCTTCAAAGAACTGTTTCCCTGTCAACAATGGAGAGCGAGTATAAAGCCATGTCTCAACGAGTTCAAGAATGTTTGTGGACCAGGGAACCTTTAATTGAAACTGGAATAATCCCTCCACAACAAATTGAACCTGTGCCTTTATACACTGACTCACAAAGTGCAAGATCACACGTGTGTTATGCTGAAAAATCACGTACCAAACACATAGACATTATATATCACCATATAAGGGAACGTGTAGAAGAAAAATGTGTCGAAATTTATTACGTGCCAACCAAGGACAATATTGCCGATTTTTTGACGAAGCCACAACCAGGACTTCGCCACAGTTTATTGCCTAATAAAATGCATTTTTAAATTTCAGACTACTCCTTTGTCAGGAGGGAGATTGTCAGCGAGTTCACTTTTGAACGTCGCCAACTTAGTGTATTTAATAATGTTGTTTTTATTGTGTGACTTCAGGAGCCACTGACCTTGAATTTATACTTAGGCAATGCAGTAGCTACCTGTAACGCATGGGCAGAAGAACTCCACATTTCTAGAGAATTCCAGACCGACTTTGATGATGTCACCCCTAGCGACGATTTTCGGTAACTAGCTAACGAATCGTCACTTCTATTGACTGGGCCCCATGCGTAGCATCGAACTTCAGGGAGATGCATTTTGTAATTTACGTTGTAAATAATTGTTTAAGATGTTAAAATTTACATTAAACATTTTCGTTATGGTTTCACAACCAAGTCACGACCCACGTTTGTTTATTTAAACACCCCTAACAAAGTTAAACACTAAAAGGTCAGAAACTTCTCCTGCCTTCTATGACATCGGTATTAGTGAGCTTGTCCATTAACTAATATTCAACAATTTCCCCGCCCCTACCCCTTAAAGTGGCATATCACTGATTTAAAGTAGGCAAAATTTGGCAACATTTAGCGCTGTCTAGTACTAGCTAGAACTTGCTTGCACCAAGCGGAGGAATGCACTACGGCATTTTTTTAATAAAACAGAGAAGCACGACCGCCTTAATTATTCAGCAAAAATTTGGTACGTCCTCGTGCACCTGCGAGCAAACTGTAAACGTTAACAATATTACTGCCGCAAAATGGCGCCACGGTATTTTCGTTCCCTTTTCAATCATTGATTGTGCCACTTTAATGTCGTCCATTCTACTATGGTACTGTGGTAGGGTAGTCCCTAAAACGCATGCTGCAGTAGGGGTGTCCATAAATCGTGCTGTGGTAGAGGAGTCTGCAGAATTAAATTGTACGACCAATAAGAATAAATTGTGACTGCAGGGGATATTTTTTAGGGAGATATATTTTCCAGGGGATATTGTTTCCGGGGATATTGTTTCTGGGGATATTTTTACCGGGGATATTTTTTCTTAGATTCGGTTAAAGTAGGGATGGGAGACAAAACGAACGAAATTTTCACTAAGCCATACTATCGTCCAATTGCTCGTCACAATTTTGAAACCATCAGAATCTATATAATGACTAGTTATGGTCACGTAGTACCATTTACCTCTGGTGAAGTTAGCTCGACATAGCATTTCAGGCGGCGTCCTTAATTTAAAAAATGCTTGTTCCGTACCACGGTGTAGACCCTCGCGTTTGTGTACATCATTACTGTACAGGGTAAAGAGGAGGGGCCCGTTAATTTGCAGGGGGGCGAATACAGAGGGGTTCTGGAAAATTCGGAGAATTTCTGAGTGGTATATTTCGCTCGGCACTTCCTTTTCTAAAAAGAGTTTATTTGGAGTGTGGCGGTATGCCCCACTCGGTGGTGCAGGCCAAACACTCACTGATATGGAGGGTGGTCAGACTTTAAAAGAAACTGCTATGAATAGATGGGAGGCTGCGAAACACGATGCTGTTGCAAAAGTGACGGGAGGTCAAGTCGGAACGGGGAAAAGAAAGAGGACGAAGTGTTGTCGTGGCCAGTCCGGAAGTGGAAACGTTCACGTCTTCTAACAGTTCGTCGTCGTCGTGCCAAACTGAGATGTAAAGCACTTTTTTGATTAGGTAGTGGAGGCATATGTATAACTACACACCTTGTTGCAAAACCCTCATTCTACAGCATTATGTCGTTGAAGCCAGACCGCGATTCCATGCCTTGTACTAAGGAAGAACTGGAACTCTTTACCGTGCCAACAGTTCAAGTCAATGTGAACGAAGACACGCTAATTGAATATCACCCCCTGGCTACACTGTCTGACAGTGCGCCTATCGAGTTTGTCGTACCTGGATCTGGAGATGGTTTGTTAGACGTCAATCTTTTTTACATATACAATGCAAAGTGGTTAAGGGAACGTCAACGACTCTGGTGGACGCTGACAAGATCGGCCCTGTAAATCTGCTGCTGCACTCGCTTTTTTCTTAATGTGACTGTACACTAAATGGTAAGCAAATTTCAACTCGGACAACGCTTATAATTATCGGGTGTACCTGGAGACATTGACATATGGCAACGATGCTCGTTATGGTCACCTCACCAGTCAACTGTGGAAGAAGGACACTGCAGGCAACTTTGACACGGCCGATCCTGCGGCGACTACAGCCATCAACGCCGCCTCGCACATCGAGCCAAATCTATCAAGGGAAGCAAGATTATCGATCTCTTTGGCAGGCCACATTGTAACATTTTTCAACAAGACTGTCTCTTGCTCGACAATGTAGACTTGCGTCTCAAACTGGTTCGAAGCAAGGACTCTTTCTGTCTGATGAGTAACGAAACAGATCCGAGTGACTGTGTCAACATTACTCGTGCTACGTTGTTTGTGCGCCGTGTTACTCTGTCGCCTGCAGTATTGATTTGATTTTCACAAGCTCTAAAGAACAAATCAACAAAATATCCTATAGGGTAGTCTCCAAGGCAATTTAGATAACGCTATCCCAGCAAACTTACCTTCTTTTTGTCTTCTCGGTCTCTCTAACACAGCATTCAACGGCGCTTATGTGAAAAGTCCTTAAAATTTTACCCACTACAATGTAAATTACCTCCCGTTGCAAGTCAATGGAAGAACCGTTCCCGCCATACCTTATAAGCTGTATTATTCAAACCACCTCTATGTACGAAATTACTATTCTCTCTTCCAGGAAACCGATAATTGACGGCCGACTCACCCCCAGCCCTTGCCTACGAAGAATATCCTGCCTGCAACGCTTTCTATGCTTTCGACTTAACGCCAGATAAAAGCCAGGCACAGTACCACTATAACCTCATTAAGCAGGGCTCGCTGCGGATCAACATTACTTACAAGGAAGTGCTCACAGAAACTGTAAACTTGGTGTTGTACATGGTGCAGGTGCACCAGACTGTGTTAAAAATTGATCAGTCCCGAAACATACTTTACGAACACTGAAAAAAAGTGCAGCCCGTCAACATAAGAAGGTCGGTCCTCTGTTTGGTGACGTCTATGCTTCAGACCAGCTACCGAGAATAGCACAACACTCTGCTTACATTGTCAACTTGGACCCTGCCTCGAAACCTGGTAGTCACTAGGTCATCATTTTCTTTGATCATGCCAAAAGAAGTGTGTACTACTTCGACAGCTATGGTTTAAAGCCTAAACATGTGAACATTGTTCGTTTTCTCAAAAGGAACTCTGTTTTCTGAGACTTTATGTCCAACTTGATTAACACTCATCTTCAACAAGTTAAGATATTAGATCTTTTAAAACTCGATCTCACAATATCTTGCGAATTTTCGACAGCTTTAGCAAGTTTGGTGGTATTACTGCTTCACATCTGTCTTCTTCGGGCACTAAGTTTCAGTCCGTTCTTCGTCTCCAACTAAGTCTTCATTTTGTGTTTTGAAAAACGGTGCCTTCCGTAGCCTCTCGTATTTACGATGTTGCTTGTTCCAATGCGTTTCTAGGTGAGCGCTAACCTCTCTGCTTATTAAATGGCTAATGGTGGGATTTGATGGCCCTTGTAAATTCATTAACTTCTTGTGCTTTCTGGTGTGCTCAACAATAGCAATCCTGAGCAAAAAGCGGTTGAAATTGTGGAAGAGATTTGTGGACGACGTGATTGCAATTATGAAACGACAAGACGTCCAAAAGATCCTCGAGTTGGTCAACAGCTGGCACAGGGACATTCAGTTCACTGTTGAACTTGAGCAGGGGAATTCTCTTCCCTTTTTGGACGTCCGGCTGACGAGGACGAAGGAAGGCAGAATTCATTACCAGCCGTACTCAAAACCAACAGCTACACGACGAGGAATACCCTTTAATTCAGGACATCCAGTGCACCAACTCAAGGCAATTGCCAAGAACGAATTTGTGCGAGTTGTTCAGAGATCCTACACCCTAGAAGAAGCATGGCCACATCTACGTGAGCAAAAAGGAAAATTCATTGAGCTAGACTACCCACCGGGGCTCCTGAATAAATTGATGAAGGAAGCAATTAGAGTTAGCAAAGCGGGACGACGACAGTGCAAGGAAGATGAAAGACCAGTGAAGGAAATAGAAACACCACGGAGAGTAGGAATAACGTACCTGAAAGGAGTCAGCAGTGGCATACAGCGAGTCCTGAGAGCGCGTGGAATTAACACTTACCTTAAGAATGGAAAGAAACTGAAGGAACAGCTGATGAGCCGAAAACAAAATGAAAGAGACTGCAACAACAGGAGTACGAGAAATCTACAAGCACAGCTCCAAGAATGTGAACCAGAAGACATTGAGGGAATGCTGAAGGAAGTCCCTAATACGAGAGAAGGAGTGTATAGGATCCCATGTGGTGGGTGTGAAGCAACATATATAGGAGAGACCAGAAAAGGGATCCATACGAGAGTAAAACAACACCATGCGGACGTACGAAACAAAGTTGAAACCAGCAGCATAGCCACCCACTGCATGGAGACGAAGCATCCGATTGACTGGAAAAATACCGAGACGCTCCTAATTTCTAACAACAGAAGTGACGCACATCTACGAGGACTGGAGTCCCTCGCTATTGTTGAGCACACCAGAAAGCACAAAAAGTTAATGAATTTACAAGGGCCATCAAATTCCACCATTAGCCATTTAATAAGCAGAGAGGTTAGCGCTCACCTAGAAACGCATCGGAACAAGCAACATCGTAAATACGAGAGGCCACGGAAGGCGCCGTTTTTCAAAACACAAAATGAAGACGTAGTTGGAGACGGAGAACGGACTGAAACTTAGTGCCCGAAGAAGACAGATGTGAAGCAGTTATACCACCAAACTTGCTAAAGCTGTCGAAAATTCGCAAGATATTGTGAGATCGAGTTTTAAAAGATCTAATATCTTAACTTGGTGAAGATGAGTGTTAATCAAGTTGGACATAAAGTCTCGGAAAATATTGTAATTTTTCACCGTAAAGAACTCCATCATTTGTTTAAGGAACTCTGTGTTTAAAAATTACAATCTTCATACTTATCAGGGTCCTTGTGGCCAATATTGCCTCTATCACCTATACCACAAGGCTAACGGACAATCGATGATTCGTATACAAGATTTTCACCCTATGACCAAAGAATATAACGATCGCCGAGTGATTAGATTTGTCAAAAAACATTTCAAAATTGAAACGCCAAAACCCTACAACGATCGAGAGTGCATCCAGACCAATAAAGCTCTGCTGGAGGAAGAAACCAGCATTAACAGTGCCATGAAAAATCTTAGTTTTTAGTCTTAGAATCCTTAAAACTCGTGTGTGCCCCCCCCCCTTTTTTTTATGCCGTCTTAGGAGTCTTAAACTCGGAAAAAATGTGTTTAGGAGTCTTAAACTCGAAAAAATGAGCATTTTTTGTGTGAGCTCTATTTCTGTACTAGTGTACTAATAAAATAAAAAAAAGGTTTGCATGAATTCGTAACAAGTGTATATTTTCGTCCATCTTTACTAACGTATATTACAAAAAAAAGTGTCGTTACTAACATTTTTTTTCCAGATAGTAAATTTTGGTTCTTTTCAGATACTTTTTTAGAAAAGTATTGTTTCGGACTAATTTTTTTGCAGCGGCTTCTTAAAGGTTTGTTGTATGCTGCCGAAAGTGTCATACTTGCGAGCAGTTGGCAATCTAAATTATGGGTATCGTAGGTTGGTGGTGCAATTGGAAAAAAAAAAAGAGGGGGAGGGGGAATTGTGCCATCATCAAATAGCGTTCCATGAGCCTGCAATAGGTGATACCTGGATAACCAACCAGACCATGGGCGCTACAAAGTGAGTTTTTTTGTACTAATTATTTTTTTTTTCTTTTTTTCCAGTTCAACCTTGCAGCGATAACTCAATTCTGGTCTGAAAATTAAACAGTTATTACGCGAAAAAAAATGAGTCTGCTACCCCAGTAAAGGATCTTCCCCTGCTCCATTGTGACAGGTGCATAAAAAAAACTAGTTCCCTACCTGCCCTATACAAGTAAAGACTCGTGCCAGCACACACACAACACACAGTTTACACTGCCCTCCACAACACCCTTGCGCCGCTTTCTCTTCCAGCTAGATTTGGGGTAATAAAAGTTAGGCAAAAGTCAAGACAAGACCTCAAGACCCTTTAATCAGCAGCAACGAAACTCGCGTTTTATTTTTAGCTCATTAAAAGAAAGTCATGTATACTTTCTTTTAAACGACCTTAAAATAAGAACGTGAGGCTATAATATTGGTCAAAAAATAATGTCATGAAGCATCGTTTTTTCCTTCTTTTTTTTCAGCATCAACGAAACTCTCACGTTTTATTTTAAATTTAAAAGAAAGTCGTGTAGATATTTTTTTATACACCTTAAAAGAAAACGTTTGAGTCTATAATATAAACATCAGCAAGAAACCTATAAAAAAACTGCTGTATTGACATTGCTAATAAGGACACCTGTTATTTGTACTGAACAGACTACATTGGTGAAACAATACTAGGTGGCACTGGCTAACTGAAACAATACTACAAAAATAGGTATTTTTGTCATTGTCGGCCCTCAGCCCGGCCGGCTAAAAATGGTTTCTTTTTGCCTAAAACATACTTAACCTGATAATTTTAGCATTACATTGTCCACAATTGTATGATCCCTGGAGGTTTTTCGGTTGTGTGTATCTGCCTGCTTGCATGTTCCCACTGTGCAGTCCTCTATATAAAGCAGCATCATGGCCGATGTTGGCATTCATTTTCCTTTCAATTTGTCAGGAGGTGACTCGAGAGGGGAGGTAGGGCGGGCTCTTGGTTAAGTATGTTTTAGGCAAAAAGAAACCATTTTTAGCCGGCCGGGCTGAGGGCCGACAAAATGTTCTTTATTTGCCAAAACATATTAACCTGATATGTTAGCATTATCAGCTGACCTCATCAAACGTGGTGGCGGGTACCATTCTGACGGGGCGCCCCGGGATGCAAGCAGGCTTCCCCAAAAAATTTAAGAATTTCGCACTTTATTCAGAACATGTGATGAAAACAGGAATTCGGTTCTCTTTCGTAGGGTTCGGTGGCCCTGAAAAGGACCGTTGTTGTAAGAGGGGTCTTGCTTCCTTCTATGGATGGCTTGCTTCCTACTATGGGTGGCTTGCTTCCCTCTGTGGATGGCTCGCTTCCATCTGGGGGTGGCTTGCTTCTACTTCGTTCTGATTGTGCTTTAGGGGGCTTGACCACGGTTCTGGCTACGACAATAGGTCCCAGCCGGTGTAGTCCTTCCTCTCTTGACATGTTCCTCAGGTCGTGGAGTGTCGCCAGGAAGCTGCATGTAGAATCTCTTCTAATGGGACGGCATTATGGTGTGCCCATGACATGGAAATTGCTCTGCCCTCGTGTGCTGTCGCTCTTTCCCTGCTCAAGTTTGTCTTGTCGTAAGCGGTGTCGATGGTTTTCTTGATCCAGCGGGAGATCATTGCTGGCGAGGTTTCACCTGTTTGGAGATCAACTGGGAGGAAGAAATGGTTTCTACCTCTGCGGATGTCTTCATGTTGGGTGCGGGTGTGGTAAAACCGAAGTGCGCGGATCGGGCAGAGTAGGCATTCGGGTTCGTCTCCTGTAAGGTTGAAGAGGGCTGGGAACGTGATTGGTTTGGGTGGTTCAGATGGTTTTTGGGTTTTTGCTCAGAAGTCTGTTCTAGGGTAAAGTGTTACAGACGTGAAGTTTGGACGGAAAATGCAGAAGACTGGGTCTGCGGAAAGTGCCTGAATTTCAGAAGAACGAGCGCTTGCTGTGAGTGTTACTAGGAAGACGGTTTTCCTGGTTAGAAGGTGCAGAGAGCAGTCTTACATTGGTTCGTAAGAGGCTTCGATTAGGGATTGGAGCACGATTGATAAGTCCCAGTCGGCGACGAGTCTTCTTGTTGAAGGACGGTCATTTTCGAATGAGCGGAGAAGTGATGAAATACGATAGTCTTCGAGGAGGTTGGTTCTGTCTGCTGCTTAGAAGACGGAATTCAGGGCTGAGGGGTATACCAGGATTACTGAGCCTTTGAGTTTTTCAATGTCTAAAAAGTCAGTGAAGAATCTTAGTAATTCTGGCAGAGAGGGAAATTGATTGGATTAATTTCCCTTGCGTGACACCAATGAAACCATTTGGACCAGTGACTGTCGTACACTTTGTTGAGTTTCTTTGTGGCTTTCGAGGCGATTCGGAAGGCAACGTCTTTATGAATTCCTGCCTTTTTAAGGAGTTTGATGATAGTAGCCACCCATGAAAGTTTAGGTTTGCAAGGTTTGGGTGTAGTTTCGTGCCCTTTGTTGTGACAGAAGATCCGGCTGACGAGGAAGGCTTCTTGGGGAGTCGACAAGTAGAGACAGTAGGTGTGGAAACCATGCTGCTGATGGCCAAAGGGGGGGTTATGAGAAGGAATAGGCTTTGGCTTTCTCGGCTTTTTGTAGAACTTGTGGAAGGAGTTTGAATGGTGGGAATAGGTAGGTGTATAGGTTGTGCCATGGGTATGTCAATGCGTCGATTGCTATTGCTTGATCGCCCGGCATCGGGCTGATGTAATGGGGAAGTATGACATTTTGCTTCGTGGCGAATAGGTCTAACATGGGTGTTCCCCAAATCATGAAGAGAAATTCGCAGATGGATTTCTTGAGGCACCTGTGATGTCCTAGGCGGGGACACACCTTAGCCCAGCGTGGGCACCAATGGTAATAAACAACACGGACTACCAGAGTGTAGGCTACAGCTGATAAGACAGCGAACTTCCTGTTTACTTCTCCTTAAATACAATTATAACAGGAAGTCATGTGATGCAACTTAATACAATATATAATTATGGAATAGCCTATTAGTAGTTAAAGGGGTATCTTGGTAGGGTTAACATATTGACATGAAATTGATGGCTGCCATTGTGGAGCACACAAGTGACGACTCCACAACGCAGCGAGCGAAAAAAAAAAACAGAAAAAAAAATAATCTAAGTCTAGCTGGAAATAAAATTATGATTACGAAGGCAAGATGTATTTTTTAGTGCACTACCTATTTTTAAAGAAAGATACATAATTTTTCGCTTTCGAGGAAAAACTAAACACTATTTTTGAAAGCTGTTTTACAAAAATAAAGAACTGAAGATGTACATGATTAAGCAAAAAATTAAACATTAATAAACTGGCTGAAAAATTGCCAGTTTTAAATTTCTGTTTTCATTTCTGGAGCAATTTTACAATAAATTCAATTTAAATTTTCAATGTTGTTGTTTTAATTTTCGTAGCTTTTTTTGGTTAATTTTCTTTTTGCAGCAACCATTTCTGCAGCTGAAACGCTACAGCGTTGCTGTGGACAAACATCTGGCATTGAGAATTCGGTGCCAAATTAGTTTCTTTGGATTAGGCTTCACCGGAGTGGGAATTGCGGCTCCAAGCAATTTTTTGTTCCGATGTCAGAAGTGTTTAGGTACATGAAAAAACAAAAAGATACAAAAAAGATAAAATCGTGAAATCAATTTTTCACACGAACAACAAAATACACTTACATTTTTACCTAATTTTAAAGGTGGACATTTTTAAAATTAACAGAGCCGATTCTCTGCACGAATAACTAGGGGACAAAACGTTTTAGCGTTACTCGCTACAGTTTAAAAAGAACTATCATCTAATTCATAAATAACGGATTACAACAAAAAAAAAACGAAGAAGTTGTAGCCAAATGGTAATTTTGCAAAAAAACTACAAATTGAGCTTGTCTGGAGCTCTACGCAGTTTCTTTGAACGATGAGCATTTTGAAGCTGCGCTGCAATATCAACCTGTGTTGGTGATAGCACAACTTTGCGTTTATTGGGATTCGGTTTCGCTTTTTTGTTAGCATGACCTGGCTTCGGAGGTGATTGCTTAGTGGATGGTGACGTAATAATCGATGGAAATTGTGACCGTTCTGGCTTAGAATTTCCTTCAAGAGGGGCGCTGGTAGTAGCCAAAGGTGATTGGTTATTTACGTTAGTAGACTCATCCACTTCGTGTTGTGGGGTAATTTCGCTGGAGATTTCCTGCCACCTGGTGACTTGCGATGTAAATTCTCAGGTGATTTTTCAAGATGTTGGATTGGTGGAATTTTTCCCTCAGTAACAGAAATTGACTTTCTGGATTGGCCGAGAGATCGACGCTCAGGAACTACGTCAGCGAAACTTGGCTTTTCACGTTGTTTGCCGCCAAAAGACATGCGTTTGAAATTTGAGTGATGTTGCTCATTATTATTCACGAAACAATTACCGCTTTTTGCTGTCGGACTTAGTGCGTTTGGAGGCTGTTCTGGATAATCATTTTCCGCGGTATGTAACCTTAGCTGTTCGCGATGTTTGCGAATCGTATTACCGTTAGTATCAACGATAGTATAGGACTGATTTTCACATTTTTGGTTAACCATACCGACTGACCATAGCCTGTCATTTGTCGTTGAAAAGTCACGATACCAAACCTTTTCATCTATTTGATACGTTTTCAACTCACGATGGTGGGTGCTCTGTACTTGTTTTAATTGTTTACGGCGTACGGCTGCAATAGGGTCAGGGAACAATAAATCCAGCCAAGACTTTAATTCTCGGTTAAAATATAATTTTCCGGGTGTTGCTTGGGTGGTAGCGGAGATAGTGATTCGTGCTGATAATAAGTAAGAATTTATACTCTCTTGAATAGTAGACCCCTGTCGCCGCGCGGCCTTGTAGACTCTCTTGAAATTACGGACGTATACCTCAGCCAAACCGTTGGTCCAAGGCACAAAACTTGGCCCGGTCATGTGCCTAATTCCGTTGGATTTTAACCAATTTTGGAATTCTGCTGACAAAAATTGGGCAGCATTGTCGGTAACTAAGCTGTCCATTAAACCATATAAAGCTATATGATTGTTTAAAACGTCAATGACACGCGCGGACGTTGTTGACTTCATTTTATGCACAAAAGGAATTTTTGAATGTGCGTCTACGAGAACGAAAAACATGTAATTGTCCATCGGCCCCAAAAAATCAGCGTGTAAGCGATTATTTGGTTTTAGTGGATATTCCCACGTATGCTTAGGACCTGACGTTTGAGTATCTTTATACTCTTGACAATTTTGGCATGATTTGACTTTATTTTCAATGTCAGAGTCAATCTTAGGCCAACAGACTTTTTGTCTAGCTAAACTTTTCAATTTAACTATGCCTAAATGAGCACTGTGTAGATCTTTCAAGATTTGTCTCCGCAAGGCCGTCGGCACCAGGACTCTATACCCCCAAAATAAGGTTTCGTTTTCGACAGACATTTCAGCACGACGTGTGAAGTACGGTAACAGATCGGGAATTTTGCATTTGTCAGGCCAACCATGGTTCACATAACGATAAACTTTGGAAAGGATTTTATCACGTTTACTTTCAAGAACGAGTGTCTCGTTTAAAACTGGAAGATTAGAAATAGTTTCTAAAGCAAGAATATTGTACTGCTCTTCTGCTTTCTCGAATTCCTCGGTATTTGGGAGGGGAAGGCGCGACAAAGCGTCTGCCGTCAAATTAAGTTTACCGGGAATGTGTTCGAATTCGTAATCGTAAGCATTAAGCATCACTGCCCAACGCTGAACCCTGGCGGCTGCCATCTGCGGTATTCCTTTTTTAGGGCCAAAAATCCAAACTAAAGCCTTCTGATCAGACTGCAGTATGAATCGCTGACCATAAACGTATTCATGAAACCGTTTCACTCCCCAAGCCACGCTGAGCGCTTCCCGGTCAAAATGCGAGTAGCCTCTTTCCGCTTGAGTGATTTTACGTGAAGCAAAAGCTATCGGCCGTGATTCACCGTTTTTCATGACATGCATCAGGCACGCGCCGACCCCGTAGGGTGAGCCGTCACAAACGAGCTTGAGCTTTAATTTCGGATCGTAATGAACCAGAACTTTTGATTTAAGAAATAATTCTTTTACTTTACTCACGGCTCGGTCGCATTCTGCCCCCCAAACCCACTTCACACTTGGGCTTAACAAACGTGTTACTGGTGACAGAATATGAGCGAGATTTGGTAGATATTTTGAGTAATGGTTTACAAAACCCAGAAAGCTCTGTAGCTCTTGAATACATGTTGGGTTAGGAGCGTTTGTGACTGCTTCGATAACCTCAGGGAGTGTATGCAGGCCTTCTGCATTTATCATGTGGCCTAAATATTTTAATTCAGGCCGCGATAGTTTGCACTTCTCGATCCTAAGTTTGGCTCCTGCATCTTGTAAAGCATTTAACAGTTTATTTAACGAATCGTCATGCTCTCCCCCCTTCCCGCTCACCAGGATGTCATCATAAAACGGGAGACATTTGGGGATTTTACTGGTGACTTGAGTCATTACCCTCTGGAAAATT
>JAHWFP010093809.1:16038-38395 GCA_023313725.1 Lithobius niger | reverse complement strand
AATCTGCTGGTGATGATGTGCGGATGTTTCATAAAAGATGACAATTCTGGCAATGGCATTGAAGACATTTAACCTGCTGGTGACGATGTGTGAATGTTTCGTAAAAGATGACAATTCCAGTAACGGCATTGAAGACATTTAATCTGCTGGTGACGATGTGTGAATGTTTCGTAAAAGATGACAATTCCAACAACTGCCCACTTGTTGGTTTAAAGAAAAATTCAATCTAGTTGGCAAACCTACTTCTGAATAGTCTGTTGCAGGAACTTCAGTAACCCCTCGTTATCTTTCTGGGCCATCTTTAAGTGAAAAACGGAGGCCATCAAGGTATGGCTAAGTTACGCCATACTGCAATGCTAATGATCTTGTGTCTGTACACGCCATCTAAAAAGATAGGATATGAAATATTACTTGCATTAAAAAGGTTCCGGATGTAGAATATACGGGACTCCATGCATCCCCGATTTTCTACAATGATCCGCACTGTACTAAACGTCTTTGTAATTCCGTGTACCGTAGTTGGCTCTAGATAACTGAGTTTGTTAGAAACTACAACATCACAACAAAATTGTGCAAACTAAAAATAACCTTCAGTTGCAATACTGACATCCAATCGCCTTCAAAATGTCCTTCTCTTCTAGAGCTTTAAAATTATTAGGTTGCTTCGTGATCACCCTACTATTCGATGATTTAACTGGGTACAGTATTAGGGCAATTTAATTTTTGTATTGATAAATTTTATTATAAATATTGGGATTGTAGAATTTTGGCCAAATCCAGTTGAGTTCTCTTTCCGACGGTGAGGCACCTACGATGATCATAAAAAGCTGGCTTTTTTAAAATTTTCATTCCTTAATATAGCCTTTGGCCCTTGGTCACTAAAACTCAAAGAACTAATGACGCAAATACCGAAACAGTTTGAAACTATCCTTAACTTTCATACTTACACATCGAAAAAAAAATTGCCTGCAGTAGGCGAAAATTGCAATAAAGCCAGCTTTTTTATGATCTTCGTGGATGCCTCACAGTCGGAAACTGAACTTAACTAAATTTTCATCCCCACGACCGATAAATTCTTGTGGTCAAATCCATTATTTTTGTTAACTACGTCCAACACTACAGTGAAGGGTTGGATAATCTGCGTCAATATTATGGTGAATTGGCGGGTAACTTCAGCCAAAGACCCATGTATGAGATTCACTTAGTCCAGCAGACCTGATTAGATATTGTGTGTGACGTATATCTTCCAGCATGAAGTGGCGCCTCCTCTTCCCCAGTACATATTTTGTTTACATCGAGTGGAAAAATGAAGCTCCTCAATAACGTTTTTGGTGTATCCTCTGAAAGAATATGGTAATGCTGTTGAACAGAATGCGTTAAACGAATCTGGTCATGATTCATCCATTCACTTCGAGAGTGGTTGGCCATGATTTGCATATTAAATAATTCGAATATGATACTCCTGATTGCAGTTAACCCCCATCCTTTCATTCTGCAAGCAGGCCTCAAATTAGAATTTTTTAGCTGTGTGCAAATTTCTGAGCTCGTAATTGGCTTCCTTGGTACAATTTGCTTTTGCTCACTAGGGGTATAATAGGCTAATAATAAAGAATTTGAAAAATGAAAAAGTGTGGAAAAATTTGTCTATTTTTCCCGGCGTGGCATTTATTATGCTCAATCACTTTAAAAAAGGAACAGGGCAAAACAATCATTTACTGAATTAGCTTAAAGAGGGAAGGCAGCACATACACCTTCACCCCAATCCAAGCCCTGACCTTTAGCTGCAAATAATATTTGTAGGCTTTAAGCTGGATGGAGGCTGGAACGTGAAGTATAACTACTTAAGCTTAAACTATCATTAAACAGCATTTGCAACGATTTCCTTTTCCTTTTAGGTGTCCCCAATATATACTTAAAATATTTAGCGTAATAGCACTAACTTCAGAGTTAACTTCAGAGAAATATGCCCCCCAACGCCACCCGTGCCCTTGTTCCCAGTCCCTGAGGTTTAACCAACAAATACTAGCTGATCGAGATAAAAGCGTGAAATTTGGTGCAGTACAAATTGAACTAGCTATGAAACCCACTTCAGAAATCCCCTCAGTGCACCCCTGTGTCTCCTCCCTAAGGATTATCCAAGAAATACTTACATATTAAGCTAAACGCATGAAATTTGGTATACAAGTCATTCTTAGCTGTACAAATCGGACTAGAATTCGTTGATCATCACCCTCATGGAGGGAACAAAAGAACTGGGGGCCTTGGGGTTATGGGGTTCTTCAACTGCTTCAATGCATGTTTTCAGTAGATTTGTTGGTCATTGATGCTCCATGGGGGTGCTGGGAGAGGCTTTGGTGGTATTTCATTGGAATTCATGGCTGGTTCGATTTCTACTGCTAAGGATGACTTGTGTATCACAATCGAGCTTCAGCCTCATGGAGTAGGCATAGGGGGTGCTGAGGAACCTTGGGGGATTTCATGGGAATTTCATAGCTAATTCGATTTCTACTCCTGAGAATGACTCGTGTTACAAATTTCATTCTTTTAGCACTATCTACCAGAATTTGTTTGCCAGGCCTGAGGTAGGAGCACGGAGGGGAAGGGGTTAAGTGGCCTTGTAGTGAATCTCGATGGGATTCAATGTGTAGTTCGATTTGTACTGCTATGAATGAATTATGTACCAAATGTCATGCATTTAGCTCGATCTGAAAAAATTGTTGGTGAAGCCTCAGGGAGGGGAAACAGAGGGATGCCGCGCCTTTTGGATAATTCAAGGGTGTTTCAATGGTTGGATCGATGTGTACTGCTAAGAATAACTTGCATGCTAGAATTCAATCTTTTAGCACGATCTGCAATAATTTGTTAGCCAAGCCTTAGGGAGGGGGAACATGTACTGGGGGAGCCTTGGGGATATGTCATAGGGGTTTCATGGCTGGTTCGAAGTGGTTGCTAAGAATGACTTGTTGCGACAATTCAAGCATTTAGCTTGATCTGCAAGAATTTGTTGGTGATCCGGCTGATGGAGGCTGGGTGGAGGAACCTTGGGGGTATCTCAAGGGATTTCCATAGCTAGTTCTATTTGTACTGCTAAGAATGACTTGTGTACCAAATTTCATGCTTTTAGCTCGATGTGCATGATTTTGTTGCTTAACATATGTACTAGTGATGACTAAGAGTCCCAATAACGACAACAACAACAGCAACAACAACAACAAACGTCCATGATGCGGAGGCCAAAAGGATCGGTTGTTGTCAATAAAATTTTTAATGTAGTTAAATAGTTATGATGCGACCCAAAATAAAGAATTACATTGGTCTATGTCAATTCTGGGGGAAATTGTCGGGATTCAGAATTTTACTTTTTCCCAACAAGAATAATGACAACAACAACAATATTGCAGTCACATTAAAATATGGTTCAAAAGGCCCTGGTCCTTGTTAATACCTACATTTTAAGCTACAAAAATTGAAAATTAGTTCATTGGCTCGATTTGTAGGTGAGGGCAAAATTTTCCCCAACAACAACAACAATAACAACAACAACAAAATTGTCGCCACTTTAAAATAGCTTTCAAAAGGCCCTAGGCCGTGGCCATACCTACGTTTAAAGCTATAAAACTTTAAAAATCGGTTCATTGGTTAGATCTTCAGATGAGGCAAAGAGTCCCAACAAAACAACAACAACATGAAATGGCCATGCTGTGGACGCCGAAAGGTTCGATTGTTCTCATTAAAATTTGTAATGCAGTGAAATAGTACGAACCTACCCAAATACCGCATTTCGTTAGTCTATGTCAATTGACGTTTAACATGGACATCCACGCTGCGGCTTACATAAGAACCGCTATTGCGACCCTAACATACATTTTTTAGATGTTTTATGTGTGCAGCGTCACCCTAAGCAATATTTAAGAATGACAAGTACAGGTCCAAATAAAATATTCAATAAGATTTGGCATGACTGTGATGCCCCGGAATTTTGACTAAATTAATGACAATTTTGAATCAATGATAATTGAGACTATTTTTTGTCACTATTTGCACTAAGTTTATTTTAAAGTCGATGTATTGTTTGTTATTGAGAAAAAGGTTGTTGTATTATATTTCTGAAACCCATCTTTTCTTTTCTAGGTGTAGAACATTTTTCTCAAACAGAGTTTCAGTGCAGCTTTTGCCCGCAGCAATTTTTAAAATACAAAACGCTTCGTGGCCACATCAACCTGCACCTAGAGCGTTACAAGTGTTCTACGTGTGGGAAGTGTTTTTATAACAACAACCACCTTCAGTCTCACGAGCGAAACCACTTGCCCAAGGAACAACGCCCCTATTGGCCCTGCTTCATTTGTGGTAACAAGTTTTCTCGGGCTCAAAACCTGAAGGTCCATCTGCGTGTGGTTCATCATGGTCAAGAGTAAAGTGAACATCGCACCCAATTGAAGAGCTTGCGTAATACAGTGACCAAGTCCACAATAGTACTTCCTGCTTGTGTAGTATAACATTGTTAAAGACTCGAAAAACTGAAAAAAAACCTGTCGTCATTTTCAGCAGGCATGAAGTAATTCCTCCCTACCCAAAGAGTGGGCTGGCGTGGTATCCTCAAGCAGTTGTGTACTTGCGGCGTGGAACGTAGTACTTGTTACGCACAGAGCACAGATGCAATCTCCATTCGCTACAACCAGTACCAATTGATTTTGTCACAACTAACCATACATGTGTGTGTATAATTTTGGCATAATAAAAAAATATCTCTGTTGTCCAGTCAGTTTTATGTATATACAGTAGTAATGTTGTTTCATATGCTACATCCTGGAATACCATAGTTAACGTGTCATCCGCCACACCAAAAATTCCTGCATTGTTATTATAACCTGAGCTATAGCAAGGTATTTCTGATTTTTTCTTTACCTGAGCCTGCAGATTACAAATCCAGAGCTAAATATGAGCCACGGTTTTCACATACCCGTGACTAATTTTTATTTAAGGTAACTGTTTTGGGGTAGAGACTTAATCAGAGGATGAATGTACTGTCCTCTTTAAACATCAACTTAAAAAATTTCAACTTGCATAATACGGCATAGTTGTATTGCAGTGGTTTCTCGCTTTAATTCACAATTCCTGTTTGTATGAAATGATGGAAATGTACAAATTGTTGTCACGCACTCAGTGACTCGTTTAGTATTTATAGGAATGGTCTTTTCTTCCGATGCCTTTCCTGAATAAATTAATTTTATTTCCCCAACTATCCATCTCAAACTAACCGAAGGCAACTTGCTGTGAAAGGATACAAGTATTGTTGGACGAAAATGAACCTCCATCAGGGTGCTTTAACCAAAATAAATAGCCAAGTGTTTTACTTTTAATGAAATTGTTGTTTCTCTGGTTTAAAGTGGAACATGAACCGTAACAATACTATGTTTTGCAACAATTATGAGTAATTTATTTTCTAGTATCTTTGGTTAATTCAAGTACCGCGTAATATTTTATGTACTGGGGTTGCGTCTACCGCCATGCTTCACATAATAGTAACGATAGGTCTAATCAGAGCGGCATAATGCACTTCTGGAGAAAGCTAACGCTGCCGCATTTCTTGTCACCATAGTAACCAAAGATTAAGGGTGCATCGTGGGGAAGTCAAATAATGCGTCACTTTTTTTATCTTGTACATCGTATATGTTTAGAAATTGGTTTAGGCCTACCAGATCCATTTCTTTCATATTTTCGTTATGTGGCAGAAGCCAGCATACCAGACGAGTCGATCATAAATACGAGATGGAGGGGAGGCTGACAGTTTGAGGAGGAGTGATTGGCTGGTTGGTGCCATTTATTGGCCTCCCATTGGTTAATTGTTTTTACGAAATTATGCAGGTATATTCTCAGTTTAATTATAGAGATGATACACTTGATCTGGACAGAAATAACAATTGATGGCCTTTTTGAAGGCTACAACAGATACATCTCAGACGACTTGATCACGGATGTAATTCCAAAGATTTAAGGAAGAGAATTTTGCACCTTGTTGAAATACTGTATGGAATCCACTTATTTGTACTGCTACAAGTTCATTATATTAGTTGTTCCTACTGAAACGGGAATTCAGATGGAGTGGGACAAATCAAAATACACGTATATTACTTGTTTGGAAATTAATTCTGCCTTAAAAACATGTGTCTTTGTTTTAGATGTGTCAAGAATGCCTGAAGAGTGCGACGGTGGCTACCTTTGTGAAATTTGTCATCAGTGGTTTTTGTCAGCCCAGCAGTTTCGTCGGCATCATAACTCCCATTTGAAGGACCCTTTCAAGTGCACAAAGTGTGACAAGCGTCTCACCAGTAGTTACAAACTTCAAAGACATTTGGCTACTCACGTTCCAGTAGAAGATCGGGCACTTTTTTCTTGTACTGAATGTGGAAGCAAGTTCACCCTACATTATAACCTGCTGCACCATAGGAGAATCAAGCATAATATTATAGAATGATCTTAAGCTGTAAAATAACGAATTGATGTTTAGGATGAGTTGATGTCATGTGTATCAGTAAAACAAAGAATTTATAGGGTTAGGAAGGAGAGTTTGTTACTCTAAAAAGTTCCTTTTGCTGATTTTTGAGCCCAAATCTAAAGTAAACTAAATTACAACTAAGCTAAACTAAATAATAATTAAATACAAGCAAGTTTCGTTTAGTTTAATTTCAGGCTAAAAACTGAGTAGAAATTCCCACATAAAACTCATGGCGCCCTCTATAAACTTAGACGGAACTAATGAGAATGAATCTAAGACATTTCAGTAGTAGGTCTCACTCACAAATTCTCCTCCTCAAACCGATAAATTCTTGGTAAAACTGACAGCTGGATGGAAAACCAAAGGTTAGTTTTAACAAGGTTTTTTGTGCTTTTGAAAAGTCCATTAAGTTACCCTTTTTGAAATTATATATTTTGTTATGTATTAAGGACTGTTTTGTCAGGAGAGTTTTACTGGTAGTGTTCTACCCGTATCATCAAAGTTTTTGAACCTTGATGAAAAGTGCCTTCCGTACCTAACAGTTGTCAAATAGTCACGCAATAGTATGTGGTAGTAAGTGTGATCTTACAATACTTTCCATGACCCTGTTTGCTATTTTTGTGTAGGCACTAGTTTACCCTCAGTTTTCATGGTGTGTGTTGGAGTAAATGGTGGACGAAAAGTCCTTATATTTTGTGTGAAAGAAGCTACCAATAATGCTCAATAAATACTTTGTACACTTTGGATCATGTACGGCCTTACATTCTCAAGGGATTTTTTTTATATTTAGTATTTCATACAAGATCGGTCACTTTTGGAATGGAAAAAGGGATGGGTATTCCTGGGCTTAAAGTTGCACCGAAAATCTGTACCTGCCAGGGACGAATTGCAAGAACTGCTAGACTAACTGGAGCTAAGTAAAATTTTAAATGGTGCGATGACTCAAAATGCCGCTGTATGAAATTGTAAAAATCCAGTCCTTGTGAAAAGGTATCTGATGAGTCACAAAGTAACAAGGTTAAAAAAAACTATTAAGGTTGACAGATTTTTCAATTTATTGTAATGATGGTATCAGGCAAACGCTGGCTTTTGTACTTTAAGATATAAATGTAAATGCTTGCCATTATCGCAGTAAATTCGTTGCAACACAAACAACGCATTAATAAAATATGTTGTGTGTTTGATGTCAACATTACTGCATGCTGTTCGTTATGAACCACTTGCAGCCATTCTGGCATCAAACACTGGAAATGTACCTTAAAATGTCTATCGCACTTTCTGACGTGCCACCATAATGATGTTCTAGTGCAGGGATCCCCAAACTTTTCAAACTGAGGGCCATATAGCACAGTTGTTTATCTTTGGCGGGCCGGATTTTTTTTCTGTCTGGTCCTAGTGGGTTCCAGCGGTGACCAAACACCCATCCCCTTCCGTCCCGGCAGGTGTAGTGAGGAGTGACCTCTCCAATACCAAACACTGGTTATGTTGTGTTTTTGTAAATTAAAAAAAAATAACATTATTTTTCCACCTCCTCCCCAAAGCTACAGTTGTTCCTCACTTAACCCCCATCCCCCAGGCACCACTGTTGGGAACTGTGGAATTACTTCTCACTAGGCTATTCGTCGATGTTGAGATTTAAAAGGGGACTCTACCGCGAAGTAATGCACGCAGATGGTCATCAGCCATTCCTGAACGAAGCTGAGATCAGCCTAGTTTCAAAAACGTAACTCCCGCTTCACTCAGGGGAAAGAAAAATGTACCTTCAAAACGATAAACAACTAAAAAATCGCATTTCGTGAAAATCTCATCACGGATCTGTTAAAAGTGCTTCGCGGGCCGCATCTGGCCCCCGGGCCGTAGTTTGGAGACCCCTGGTCTAGTGTGACTATAATGTTAACTATTTGATACACCGTAGCAGAACGCCCACAGTTTTTTTTGGAAATTATGTATGTTGTAAATTGAAATAAGGTCTATGATTTCGTGGTAAGCACTCCCGAAAATGTTACTACGTGATGTCATGTACGATTTAGTTTGCTACTTATTCTCGAAATATTTATTTCGCCCTATTTGATTTACTAATTTTACTGTTGAACTGAACTCAGTTTTTTAATTGATAGCCCCTTGCTTTCTAATTCGCATGTGAACGAGCAAGCTTTTGACAAACACTAACAGACTGTAAACGATGCACTGCCGTACATAGTTGTAATAATTTTCTATTATTCATGTTATCTTGTGCATTTTACTCAACATCTTATTAAACTCCAAAGGATATGGTATTTTCCCTAAATACCAAACGAATGATTTGGGAACAGTCGGTCATTTCACTAATCTCTAGTCAACACTGATTTTAATCAATAATTCAAGACTGTCTTGTTAATGCTGTGCCAGTTAGGTGGTACACAATTTCTTCTTTCATTCCTTGATGGTTCAGAAAAACCAAAATATTTGCTCATCTGGGCCTACAAGTCAAGAACAAACGTCCAGAATGTCGTAAATTTTTTTTACTTCATCAAATCCACCAAGGAAAGTGGGCAAATGTGTTCGACTGTGTTTTTTGGAAATAATCTACATGGTTTTTATGGAAGTAATATTAAATTCTTTTGTGATTATGGTTATGATTATGGTTGGTTACCTTGATGTTTTAGTTGGTTACCTTGGTGCCAAATGGGGTAATAAATAAGAAAAATATGTTTAAATTGGTCACATTAACAAAATTGGCTATTTAGCAAAATTTTATTCAGCAAAATTAAACAAATTTGTGATGCCTAAGTGGGTCCCTTTAAAAAACGTCAACTTTGGCTGCTCTTGGCGGTGAAGAAGGTAGCTGAAAACCAACTCCTAGCACTATTACAATAAAAAAATTAACTTAACTTATATTCACTTTTCAATAGACATTCATATTCTTGCAGTACCAGTTTGTATTATAAAAAGTCTAAGATGAGTAGTTATACCTATTAATAATTTCTTTTAGGAAAATAGGATGACAAATATGTATTTTCTTCAGGATAACGCAGGACTTAATAACTTCTTGAGCCTTTATTTGTTAATTGAGTAAATATTTACCAACTTTTTAGATTAATAAGCTGTTAATTAAAATAATAAATTTGTTTCCGCATTAAATTTATTTGACATTGAACATAAAACAGAAAGGAAACATTAGGAATATTATGTTAATGTAACGTTATTATATAATGTTAATATTGTTTGCCGTATAAGTTATTTAGTATGCCACTATGTAACATTGGGCTCTAATAAAGTTATATAAACGAAGGGTTAGTTTCTTTTCTTTTACATTGCTTTTCACTACACACAGTTGTATTAGACGCAAAAACGTATCTTGCAGTATTTCTCATCAAAGACTTATGCATGACTACGTTATGACATCATCCATGAGTAACGGTTTAGGTTTCGAATTCTTCAACCTCTATATATATTAGTAACTACATCTCTTTTCTTAGGTAGGTATCAAAGAGTGCAATGCTGTCACTTCTGTTGCCACAGAAATTCTACAAACACATATCACTTTTTCGCCATCTTATCTACACAAGGAACGATTTAAGTGTGCTACGTGTTGGAAATGCTTCCATGCCGATTTGAACTTGTGGTGGCGTGTCTTAACTCATCCACCAGCTAAGCAACCTCCTTTATGGACATGTAACTTTTGTGGTGCAATTTTCACCACACGATGCACCCTTCCTGAAGCATTCAAATTTGTAGCACATACATTGCAGTGAAATTGACAAATCGGCCAACTGAAGTTTGTGTATTCTTTTCTATCATGCGTTCGAAACCTGTTTATTTCAGCTCAAGTTAAGAGGATAATAATTAACGAATGTTCGCAAAATAAGTGGCACGCCATTTATGGTTAAATTTGGGCTACGTACTGCATGAAATAACTATTTTTAGTAGGTGTAGATTGTTAATTTAACTGCAGATTAATTCTTCTTTTTCTCTGAGGTTTTGCTAAATATTACTCCTTTACATCAACAGAATCGCACAAAAGGTTTTACTGTCTCGACGAAGGACAAGAATAATAACTGTCAATACAACTATGGTAGTTTTTATGTTTTTTTAGTTTCTTATAAGTATTTTGTCAACATTCTTCTTTTAATGTTTGCATGCTCATTAAGTTCATGCTTCGTATGTTTGTAAATACAGTATACACTCATGTATGGCGACATAATGGTAAAAAATTAAGAGCCAAGGAGAAGGAGTGAAAGATGAAAACGATTGGTCCAAACAGGTTTTTTAAAACACAGCCTATGTAGTAATAACTTTCTAGAATTATATGAAACGGGTATGCCGGGTGATTATTAGACCTCGTACGTACAAACAGCAATTATTACTAGTTACTAATCCAGACTTCTGTAAGGAAGGAAAGTTATGAGAGTAAGGGTATGTCATTTTGTCATTTATTTGTTTCAATACTTATATGAATCTGGCGTGCAATGCGTAGCTGATGATCCATGTGACTTTCAGTTATTAGCAACACACGACAAACACAGTGTAGCCAACATTATGAAGAGCTATTCACAATGTTGACGTCACGGTGTTTCTTCGTTTCCTACTAATATTTACAGCTAATTTCGTTTCTTTATCAGTTATTACTTTTTGATGTGCACTAGGCTGTGATTCGATACACGAGTAGAAAGTTTTGAAAACGGGGCGGCATTAATCTCTTTTATGCCTCTAACCTTTGTTCTTGATGAAAGAAAATATTTTAGTCGAATGATTTTGCATTAATTTGTCATGCGAGGATCCAAAATGTCTACTTTTTCTATTTTCAATTCTACTTTATTGGTTCGTTGCAGCATGTAAAGCATAGTAAGTAGCTATTTCAGTAACATACTGCTTATATTGTAACTTTGCTTGTTTCAGGTAATGCAGAGATTCCAGATCCGACCAGAGATTTGCGATGTAAAGTTTGTGGGAAAGAGTTTTCCACTTTGGAAAATTATCAGAAAAATCTGAGGAACCACATGTATCTTCACACGGGACGTTTTGCGTGTACTGTATGTGGAAAATTCTGTAATTCTCTGTGGAGTCTTGAATTGCATAAGTTGAGGCATGTACCAGCCACACAATGAACTACGGCCCACTGCAGTTTATGCCCAAAAACATTTCCCACCGAAACCCTTCTGGCTATGCACATGGAGCGTGTACACGGAATTTATCCTGTAAAGTTCTAGAAGCCACGCAATAATGTGTGGAGGGATTGGAGGCTAATTTCATACTTGGTGTATTTGCAATAATTAATAAATGAAAGTGTTTTGTCTATTATGGTATTTGACTTCACGAGTTGTGTTTACATGTTACAGGGCTCCAACTGTTACATGGCTTCAACTAACTGCGAGTCGAATCAGGATTCGGTGATTTGAGCCTCGTGCATCAAAACGCATGCCCGTCAGTAACCCCCCCTCAGCCCTCAGCCATCATAGGAATATTCAACTGGAAAGATTTAAGTGTGCTGTTTGTCTCAAGTGTTGCGAGAGCAATGCTCATTTGTAACATCATTACAATACCCACATCCAATTTATACGTAAAGTCGTATATAAATAATATGCATTTTTCGTGTCTCCTGATGTTGTATGTTTTCACACAAAAATTTGCCTGTAAATGGTGACATTAGTGGTAAACGTTGTATTTGAGCAATAATACAATGTTTGTCATACTTTTTTTTTCAGATTATGGCTGGAATTTTGGCACCATCTTTGGCTGTAGGCAATGTTATTAAGCATTCAAATCCAGAGTGGCCCTCAGCCATCATAGAAACCTTCATCTGGAAAGATTTACGTATGCTTTTTGTCTTAAGTGTTGCGAGAACAATGCTCATTTGCAACAGCACTACAATACCGACATCCTCTTTATGCATAAAGTTATACATAAATAATGTGCATATTTCGTGTCTCTTGATGTTGTATTTTTCACACACAAAAATTGCCTCTGAATGGTGACATTAGTGGTAAGCGTTGTATTTGAGCAGTAACACAATGTTTCTCACACTTTTTATTTCAGATTATGGCTGGAATTTTGGCGCTATCTTTGGCTGTAGGCAATGCCACAAAGTCTTCAAATCCAGAGTGGCCCTCAGCCATCACAGAAATATTCATCTGGAAAGATTTAAGTGTGTGTCTTGTCTCAAATGTTGCGAAAGTAATGCTCATTTGCAACAGCACTACAATACCCACATCCCCAGTGAAATGCGACGTTGCAAGCCGACCTGCTGTCCTATATGTGGAGAAGATTTTGAAGATTACTCCAATGTTCGCAGACACTACGTCATTGAACATTATAGTCTGGAATAAAGCCAGTCAAGCTAGTAAAACTGCCCTTCTCATGCTAGTTCGTGGTTCACACGTTATGGCCTTAGGCTACACCATTATAGTACAAATACCAATGTGTTGTCGTGCCCTTCCTGTTAGTGAGATTTACAGCTTAGTTTGGTGTTGTTTCAGTTAATTCGCTTCTGGCAATAGACTGCAACCAGTTTTTAATTCAGCCCACCAACAATTTTTAGGATTAAAGAGAATAAAGCCTACTAAAATTGCACAAAAAAACACAATGGTAGCACAACGTTTCGGGATTCAATTCATGCCATTGTCAAGAGTTCAAAAAGTGAGAAAAAACTCACATCTCGCAAGGACCTCCACAATATAAAAAGTTTAACCCTTGACCGGCCAACCTATTTTTTAAACTTTGGACACCATCAGGAGGTTCCGAGAGACTCCCACCTAATAAGCTACACATAATAGTTAAACTTCAGTTTCATAATTTTTATATGATGAACACACTTTACAGTGACTGATTATCAAGGGACGTGATATTAAAAAAAAAATAGGTTTTATAAAATTAGAAAGTTGCTTATGTTCATTTTGTGTCAAAAACGGTATGTGGGCGAGACTTCACAAATCATAGTTATCAGAACAAAAAAACTTTTAGGCAGGAAAATTATGTCGAAATAATCAGTATAACGTGGGAAATTATGTATAAATAATTAGAACACGTGGGAAATCAAAATTATGTTATGAAAACATTTATTTTTATCAAACAGAGGGCTGCGGTTAACTTTCATGTTACGGCAAAGTTCCGCAAAGCTTAAATTTCTAGAAAAAACCTAGATCAGGTCGAAAGTCTCTGGAAATGTTCAAAATACGCTCAAAAACAATGTTCCAAAAAATGGCTGTAAAAAAAAGATTTCTAATAAAAATTATACGAAATACTAGTTGTGGGGGTCCCCGTTGGTCGTTCTAGGGTTAAAAAGTAAAATTTAAAACATAAGGGTGAATGTTAAGCAACCTAGCCAGAACAGGTAGGTAGAAACAAGACCAGACATGTCACATGCAAACGCAGGTTCGAAGTGAGGCTGAATGTGAAAGACCCTACCATTTAAACAGTATGTCTCAGAAGTCCTGAACCAGGTAGGCATATATCGCATAGGCCTATACAGTGTATAGGCCTATGGTACAGGCCTATGCTATAATATGGTATAGGCCTATACTACACTCAGGAAATTCCTAGGGTAGAGTCCTGGGTTTGAGTCCAAGGCCCTGCGAGTGAACGCCTGTTGTGGAAGACATTTGCTACTGCCATTAGGTGCATATTTTGCTGATAACTTGCTGATTTGAACACCTTAGGCCTATTATGGTATAGGCGTACATCGTATAGGCCTACGCTGTATAGGCCTATACCATATAGGCCTACCTGGTTCAGGACTTCTGAGGTATACTGTAGTACTGTGCAGGCTTTTTAACTTATAGTGTTCCTTGCTTTGACATGTGAGTTTTTTCCCCTCACTTTTTGAGCACTTGACAACGGGATGAAGTGAATCGCGAAACGTCTTGCGATCATTATGTTTTTTTTTTGTGTGCAATTTTAGTAAGCTTTTTATTCTTTTTAATTCCTCCTATTGCTTTCTGCTGAGATAAGATAACTATTTCTGGAACTTTGTCGTTCTAATTACTACATATGATCTCCTTGTTGCCTACTACTGAGCAGAACAATGCGTGAAAGTGCAATTTAATGTGGATCAAACTATAGCTGCCGATGCGTAATACAACCAGACCAAAGACCCTTTCAAGGACAGTTATTCTAGTTAAAAAATTAGAAACAGGTTGCAGTGAGTAGGTTTTTACGCAAACACTAAGCATTTCAAGAGCGTGAGCTGCATGATTTGAAATCAGATTCTGCCTTAAAAATCGAGTAAAAATTGTCACTGATTGTACTGTTTTCAACACCCACCACGATAAAAGCTTGCAGTTTGCATTAGTGTGTATTTTTTCTGGTTTCATGGAGATATCTTTCCTGTACCTTTCTTTATACTGTTACAGCAACGAAGCAGAGAAAAAAGTCAAATGCGTAACTTATCAATGGTTTTTATTATTTCAGAAGCAATATTGCATTCATTCTTTTCATTAATTTCATAAAATTGCAGGTATTATTGCCAAACAGTATGAATTAAAATTGGATGAGTGGTGGATGTCTCCACCTGCAGAAAAATTAACAAAGGACCTTGAAGACTTCACCGGAAAAATCATTTAGACAAACACTGTAAACATCTTAATGTATAAAGGAAAGAGGAAAACAAGCCAAACAGCGAAAATCATCCACTAGAAACATCGTAGCACAGTAAGTCACCTGTATCCACTTACGTTTCGTCGGAGTGGCATGACCCGGATTCGAATTGGCAACCCTATTCGTCCCCAGATCACTGACATAGCATCTTCATCGCTATGGCCACTCCTTCACTGGAATAAAGATAACTCACTGAACCCGTTATTAATGTCAGTGATCTGGGGAAGAATTGGGTTGCCATTTCGAATCCGGGTCATGCTACTCCGATGAAACGTAAGTGCATAAAAGTGGCTTGCTGTACTGCGTTATTTTTAGTGTATGATTTTCACTGTTTGGCTTGCTTTTATATTTCCTTTATATCATTTACATCGATTTGTATATTTATTTCTCTCAATGTATGTGTTTTTTTTTTGACTGTTTGGCTTTGGTTTTTGGCGGGGAAGCTAGAAAAGATTAATTATGGAATTCTTAAATTAATCTTTTCCAATTTCCACACGAAAACCAAAGCCAGACAGACAAAAAGTAAACCCTTTTATTTGTCTAAATGATTATTAAAAAATCAATAGTAATGATCAGGCTGGATGGGAATTTCAATTATTGTCATAACTAAGCAAAGTGGATAATAATGAAACAGCTTAAGGATATTCATTAATAATGTTAATACTATCTTAACTTGTTTTCGTAAGAACAGTGAAATTGCAAATTTATTCCAATGGCAAGTCTATCTATCTATTCTTAGTGTTAGTTATTTTTTGGTCATTTTAGATTTTCAGCTACATCTTGATTTTCTGTCAAAAAATGAATTTTCCAGTAGTGAAATTGAATTTCAAAATGTAATTCTCAATGTTCTGCCTTCGTTTTTTATTTATTAAAGCTAGACTATAATTTTATTACTTTTGCCTAAATATTACTGTCTTTGTGCATTTTTATTGGGGGGTCTTTTACAAATCGAATTACTAAACACATTCAGTCAAGCAGGTAGCCTTAATACAATATTTCTACGAAAACCTTTTTCATTCAATAGTGCTTAAGATTAAAAAAATTATTACAAATCAATATTTTGCACTAATATTTATAGCAATGAGTTTTATAAGTGGTTATAAGTAAAAAGTATATCATAAATGATTTTTAATAAAATTGCTGCTCACTTTAGTTATTTATAACAAGTCGAGGATCCAATTAATTTGTGGTTGAAGGGTTAAACCACAATGGCATCAAATGGTACACGATTTAATTTTCGACAATGAAACAGATACTTTAAAAGACCCTAAGCTCCAAAATACTTACAATACATGATTTGTAAATATTTCATGTATTGTAAGTATTTTGGAGCTTAGAGTCTTTTAACGTATCTGTTTCAATGTTCTCATCCGTGTTATGTCTGTTAGATGATCAAGACAAAAATTTTATATTATTTTGTCGAAAATAAAATCGTGTACCATTTGATGCCATTGTGGTTTTTTCGTCACCGTCAGGAGTGAAAAATTTTCTAAGTCTTAAAACAAGTCATTTTACCAACTATGGTCTCAGCCACAATATTGCTGTGCTGTGGAAGTTCCATAATTGTAAACCACTTTTTTGTAAAACCAATCAGCATTTTGTGTACAATGTTTCATGTGTGAATGACTTCTGACTCATGAGGTTTATGGCACATCAAGTTGCAACTTTGATTTACAATGCACTGAGGAACGTATATTGTAGTCTTCTTCGCAGGTAAATGTGATCGTCTGTATACTGTTGTCCAAGAAATAAAACTTTCGTTTTAACTACAACGCTACGCTGTCATATTATTCCATTGCTGTACTTAAGTTTAAAAACAAATACAGAATAACACATTCATCATAGCCAGATTTGTCTGGCAAGAGCCTTGGTTTTGCTGGAGGTATTGACACAAACTGGATGAGGTAACAGTATCGTGTGGCACCCCCTTAATGTGTTAAGTGGTGCCGCACCATACTGTTTTCTCATCCACTGTATGTTCACACCTCCAGCAAAACGGAGGCTCCTGCTAAACTTATATGGTTACGATGGCTTGTCTTCTCGAGAACTCATTTTTCCCTATCTCCACCATATATAAGAACTAAACAAGCGGCTACAGCAACTGCCTAGTCGCACCAGTCTTCTGTACAGTTCCTCCACTTCCAATGTTGAGGTGCACACCTCTGACATGCACTATAACAGCTGTCGGTATTGTCCTAATCTAAAAGCAGTAACCATCACAATTGCTGGTTAAAAATATGTTAGCTTTTAGGCCTATTTTACATTTTAGGCTTAATTGTCATTTTTTAGGCCTAATTTTAACCAGCAGTTTTAATTTCGTAAGTAGCAGCTAAAAGAATTAGATTCTATAGTAAGCATATTCATTTTGAAGCACGGTGAGCCTTCGAGTACACAGTTACGGTGTTACAACGTAATGCGCAACATAGCCTATATAGATCAGTGGGGAAGTGACGAGAGAGACGGTGTTGATGAAGCCAACGGCGACTCGTAACAACTTGACGTTGCCGTGGTAATATGATTTTAGGCCTAATTTTCATTTTTAGGCCTAATTTTTTAATTGCAGTTTTTTGATTTCGTAAGTAGCAGATAGGCCTAATGGAGAATTTGGTTCTATGGTAAGCCTATTCATTCATGCAACAATGCGACGAGACTATTTTAAACGAAGGTAAAATCCATTTGTTTTTATTGCGTGTTATCTTAGGATTGCAAATCGACGATCAAATGTTATTATTTCATTTAGTTACATCGAAGAAGTCTATTAGCTATAAGGAAGTTACAATGTTTTAAAATTTGCCATGTTATTTAACTAACTTCCCACACTGAATCTAACATTGTAAACAGTGGTAGTCTCTATCTGGTACCGTTGCGAAGTTGAAAAAAGCGACGGATGGACGGACGGACAAAGTCGTTGCAATAGTCTTCTCAGCCGGTACAGAAGACTAAAATGCCGGAACAGCAAGATTGTCTGGTAGTGGTTGTATTGGGGTCACTGGTGCTACAAGACAAGTTGTGGTAGTACTCGTTCATGTTGTCTCTAGTTAAGTACATATACTGCTCAAAGTCTGATAAGTTATGATCAGTTGTGAACGCCTCGACCATCTTTCTGTCTCATGCACTAAGAGAGACTTGAGATCATGCTACACTGCATTGTTTTGTCCATCATGTCCGTCATCAGATGCCTCAAATGCAGCCTGTGGGGATGACGTAAAGCCTCCGTTGCATGCTGACTCGTTTTGAAAAAATTTCATAATCCTCTGGTTGACAGACGGGTGGAATGTTCATCAGCCAATCAAAAAGCAAGTTTCTTTCTTGGCGCTTGAGCCAAAGATGATGGCTGCACACCCGCTTGACGAAACTACCGAAAATTGAAAAGAATATTTCTAAAAATAAGTGTTTATAACTGATAGCAACATAATCACTCGCAAAAATTGGTTTTAGCGGTAATAATAACTCCACGTCAAAGCATACCTACAGGTTTGCATTCGGAAGATTACATCCTTTTACGTGGGGGATGTGGAAATAAAGAGGTCGGCAAGCATTCTTGGGGGAACAAGTGCGGCATGGTTTTTCGTTTTGCACCATTCCTTAAGACGCTTTTCGTTTTGATTGGCTGACGACTTCTTGACGCATTCATAAGACAGACGAAAGTTGTTGTTTTCAAAGGAAGCCGGACCCACAACGCAGGTTCACCGCCATGTCCGTACAGTAAATTTGACGCATGGGACGTGGGGCAAAAGAGTCTGGTGTGTCAGCTCCATTATTCTACAGATTCTACACTATGTTCATTTTGTTTGCTACAGTGTTTAGTAAAAGCCAGCTTGATTTTTTTTGGGAATAAAAATTGTCAAGCATTCCAGCTAAAATCAGATTTTTTTAAAACAAAAAAATGTTGAATGGAGTTTACTTTGTATTATCAATTATAGTCTTCCTTTTCTTGAGCGTATTGAATACTACAGTGATATTATTAAACTTTCAGCCTTTTCTGTGGGTAGGCTTCTAATGCATTACGGTTTTGCTGCTTGAAAACTAACGAATCTGATTTAGTATACGAATTTTTTTTAGCTGTACATTTTTTCACCACTTTCGGTTTTCAATGTCAACAATGGCACAAGATCTTCAGGTTCGAAACTAGCCTATACGTCATCATCGTAATATGCGTCTAGAACTCGTCAAGTTTCCTTCTTGTGGAAAATGCAGAGAAAGCAAAACTGATTTAGCGAAGTTTTATGTAACAATTAATTCTCTTTAAATTATTCTATTTTAAATTATTATAATTATTAAATTAGAAAAAAAATTAGCAAATAATCATTTAGCAGCGTGAGTTAATGGTTATGTAAAACTTCGCCATGCACCCCCTTTCCCCATCGCAACAGATGCTAGCACATTTGCTCAACCCTCCTTACTCCCTCCGGACATTTTCATAATTTTTTGTAATTATAGGTTTAACTGAACCACTCCAAATCAATCAACTTTTTTACTAACCGACGCAGATCTTCATCCTCTTCCCATATCACATTAATAAACTGGGGGGAATGTATTTTAAGTTGTAAAAAAAAAAAAAAAACATTACAAACACGTAAAACGAAATTAGCAGGAAAACCTGATTTCCATCGCAATGAAAGAAACGGAAATTATTATTCTTCCTCATTTCTTTCCAAATTACGTGGCTGGCTCGCGCTACTGCACTCGCTGCGGCTAAACTCATAACATCAGAAACTGCAGCCAAAACCTTTCCACTTAAACTGACTAAGCTCTGGCAACGCGAGGAAGGCAGCATAGTTTAAAACATTACTTTCCGGTTTCTCGAAGATACCTTTTTGTGGCACTCTAACATGGCCGCCGCTTTAAGAGGGCCTAGCCAAACTTTTTACGAGGTTTAAAAACGTTTTTGGAGAACTAAAAACGTATTTACAGAACTAAGAAAACATTTCCCCCATATTTTAAACGTGAAATGAGAAGATGATGAAGATCTGGGTCGGAAAGTACCGAAATTGAGTGATTTTTCGCGGTTCGGTTAAACTATGGAATTACCGTAATTTCTGCATGCTCCCAAAGGAAAGTATTAAGGCTGAGAGAAGGTGTTCGTAGTTATTAATAATTTTTCTTTTATGATATCGGAAAGTCCAGCCCTCCAGAAGCCAAGGTACTCCTCAGTCTTAAAATTTTAGAGCCTCTGGGATTCTACACCACTTCCCACTCCCCCAGACATCCACCTGGTACGGAATAGCACCCTCTTCACAAATTCCGCAAATGTGTTCAATTCAGGTGATGATGTTCAAATATAGTAATGGTTTCTGTGGGGGGGGGGGGGTAAAATTGTTGTCAAATTGAGCGCACCATAGTGGTAAACTATACGGTTGAACTTGTCGGATTACTGTACCTGTTCAGTGTGAAGGTGCAAATCAGTGTTGCCTTCTCAGCATTTTACCTAAATTATTTTACCTAATTTTTTTTCTGACTTCGGTTTATAAATTGAAATTTTTTTTTCAAAATCCCTTGTCAGTACGTCCCCAGGTACTAAGCACAGCTTATAAAATCGATTTCATCCCAAAAAATAGAATACAATTGATGACGGGGGGGGGGGGGGGGGGGGGGAAAAAATTTTTGTTTTTTTGGGGGGGGGGGGGGGGGGGTTACATCATGTGTTACACTTTTGTTACAAGGGGGCAGGGGGTCTACATTGCTAAAAAAAAAACGTGTTACGTAATGCGTGAACGCAGCTTTCTTGTCTACCTCCGTGTTAGGGTTCTTTCTGAGGACTTAGTTTGACTTAGGCAGTTTTGCCTGCATTTGTCTGTTTGCAACTTTATGCAATTGTAAGTGTATCTTGTATTTTAACGTCGGGTTGTGTTGGGTTTACGTGTGCTATTTGGGCTCTTCCTGTTCAATATACTTTGTTCCAGTGCTTGCATTTTCCCTAAACTGGTTGATCGTAGGACGCTGTGGTGCTGTTTGAGCAAAGGCAAGGCTACAATTTTTTTATGTAGTGGCTGCCATTTAAAACATCTAGATAATCATGTGACTCGAATGGAGCTTATATTGAATCGATTTCGTTTCTTCTCTTTCGTACAAAACGTTATACAGGGTGATTCATAAAGTATTGAAAAATACGACTTTCAGATATAGGCCTATAAAATCTTATTCTTGGGGCTGAGGGCACAAACTCTTTCCTCATTCCCCGCCATTTACTACTGAATTTTCATTGGTACTACACTAAACTACGGAACACACTCGGAGTAATCGAGTGAACATCATAACTTTATTAGGTCTACATTTTATAGGCCTACATTGATAGCCTAGGCTAACGTTTTATAGGCCTATTTTTCAGTACTTTGTTAATAACCCTGTATACTCCTGTTATGTCTTAATTTTAAAATAAAATACTTGATGTGTGGCGAACAGAAGTAATAAAAGGTCTGCCTCGCTGGACTCATCCAGAAGAAAAGGATAAACAAAAGTATTAATTTTCGGTATTTTACTTAAATTTCGGACTTTGTCAAAGGAGGCATGAATCTATATGGAGGCACGAATTAAAATTAATATCGGTGCCCTGAAAATGGATTTTTTTTTATTGTTGTATTTTATGTGTTTGGTCCAAGTATTGTTTTAATATATGCTTCACGTTGCAGCTTTCGATCAAAACCGACATTTGCTTACCAGGTCGAAAATTAAAGCTTTTTTCACCTTATTCTTGTGAAATAGTCCAGTTTGGGTCTACCCAAACTTTCATTTTGATTTTTATTAAATCGTTTCATCCTTTATTTAGTTCTTTTCAAAATGTAAAAATACACACCTTGCCTGTAGAGTCAGTTGAAAAAGTATGCAAATATGCAAATTTTCCATAATAACTAAATTTCTGTAATGTTGTTTCAATTGCAGAAGTGTATTTTAACAATGAAGCTTTGCGTATTTCTTTACATTTCTGTATGCTCATATTCCATGTTGAGCTTGCAATTTTGTTTTCCATTGTGACTTGTTCATTACTGATTGGCAACACATTCACGTGGCAGCCCTATACAGGGTGTTCGGAAATTGGTGTCAAATATTTTGAGGGTCCGCTGTGTGATCAAAGATAAGAAAAAAAAGTCCTATAAACATGGGTCCGGAAATGCACCAGTCTTTAGTTACAGCCCCCCCAGGTTTGGGGTAAACAGTTCTTAAATACCTCGTAATGATTCACCGTTTCCATTCCAAACTCAGGATATGTGCCATATCATAACCTGGTATTTCAGTACTTCATAATACAGTATTGGGTCGCACAACTTATCAGAGGGAGAGGTAATTTTCTTA
>JAHWFP010093809.1:5178-15938 GCA_023313725.1 Lithobius niger | reverse complement strand
GTAAAGACCAAGTAGGTTACATCGTTTTCCAAGTTTGTGCCCCCCCCTCCAAAAAAAAAACAACTACTGTACGTACATCTCTGTGGAGAGCACCAAACATTATCAATCGGGTATCCTCGCCATTAAAAGTGAGGGATTTAATGTGTTTGTTTTCTACTCTTCAAGCAAAGAAGCTTAAAACGTAAAAGTGGGGGAATCCTTAGAATTCGGATGATCACTTGTTTCATTGGCCGAAGCGGCGAGAACAACATTACTGTACTCAACCCACACATTTGAATTTGGTTGCTTATTTGTTTGTTTGTTTGTTGCCTTTGTCTAACGCTCCAGCTTCCACAAAAATCATCGCATAAACTTGGCTTGTCACAGAATGTTCTGGAGTGGAGGTCTTTTGCGGATGCGTATTGCAGTTAATTGCAGCAGAGCCGCAAATGCAATGATACTCAGTAAAACTTTGAGTAGCCATCTTCTGTTTACTTAATGATGTTTCATTTCTCGATTGTTTTCAATCACACAGTAATGTGATACGATGTGTTTTTTCTGGTATGTACAATTTGTTTCATTAAAGTACAAGACCAAAGCAGTTACTCCTCTCTTCCCCCACGTTTGATTTCCCCCCCCCCCATAAGAAAATTACCTCTCCCTCTGATAAGTTGTGCGACCCAATACTGTATTATGAAGTACTGAAATACCAGGTATGATATGGCACATATCCTGAGTTTGGAATGGAAACGGTGAATCATTACGAGGTATTTAAGAACTGTTTACCCCAAACCTGGGGGGGGCTGTAACTAAAGACTGGTGCATTTCCGGACCCATGTTTATAGGACTTTTTTTTCTTATCTTTGATCACACAGCGGACCCTCAAAATATTTGACACCAATTTCCGAACACCCTGTATACAGGGTGTTTGGAAATTCGTGTCAAACAATTTCAGGGCTGAATTCTACCATGAAAACAAGTAAAAAATACCTAATAAACGTGGGTCTAATTCTGCTTCGTGTTGGAATTACACCTTGAATTCCAAAACGAACTTTTGAAATTATTACAGTTGTGATACACGGAATCACGAATTCCAAACATAATGAACACTGATTTATTAAATAAAAAGTAATGATAATAAAAACTCTTTTGGAAAGACCTCTCTTCCAAAATCCGCCATTTAATTATTATTTTTTTAAGTGTTTTAAATCTCACAAAAAATTATTTTTTTTATCACAAAAATTGTTTTTCATCACTAATTGTTGTGTCTACAGATAGATCTTCATTATTATTATTGCTTTATACAATTAAATTAATGTCAATTTTATTTGCATTTTGTGATTCCGTTCACCATAATTGTAATAAACCTCAAAAGTTGGTTACCTTAGGCAGGGTGTAATTCCAAAACGAAGCAGAATTGACCCATGTTTATTAGGGATTTTTTACTTGTTTTCGTGGTAGAATTCAGCCCTGAAAATTTTTGACAACAATTTCCAAACACCCTGTATTTCACCAATCAGTTGATGTTGCTGCAAATAACTGTATATTTGATGCAGCTTTACATGTTAATTTTAATGTAGGGTTACGAGAATTTATTATTGCATGTTGTTTATTTAAATTAATGTTTCAGATTTTAAGTACTTTGTTGGTAAATGCAGTAAGTGTGTGCCTACACAAAGGTTTTTTCTTTTAATAATGCATATTTGTGACAACTGAAATGTTTGTTATTATGGTCATTGTTTTTTTTCTGTGAAATTTCCTGCATGGTTCAATATATTCGTCTCGTCCTTCTACAGTTTGGTGTCGTCTTTTTGGTTTTATAACTAGGACTCCTTTTTCGCTTTAAATCTAATACGTTTAATTCGGTATTTTTTAGGTTGCTTTTCGTTATTGATGATATTTCATTAAAGCAACCAATCATGTTCTTGAAGGTTGATATTAAGTCTGTTCACAGCAAGAGATTTACAATAATGAAATAACCTTCTTATTAAATTGTACTTAGCAGCATTACGTGTTGAAACAAACAGTCTATTAAGTTTTAATGGTTTTGCTCTTTGTTTTACTCCTACGATTTTACTTTGTTTAATTTAGTGCGTTTTGAATAATAGGTACCTATTTGCTCTGGTACCTCTTAACTTTTCAGCATTAAATTAAAGTAAGGCCGATTAGCACCAATAAAACTTCCTCCTTACTGGTCAAACCAACAAATACATTTGCAAGCACAAAGTTTTAATTTTCGGCCTAAATCCCGGCTTTAGTATCCTAAAATAATCACTGTATCCGTGGGTATTGCCAGTCAGGAGGCAGTTTTATTGGTGCTGATCTTTTCCCCACACAAAATCAAAATTTTTAGGCCTATTAATTTTTTTTTAAATAGAGCAGATACAGTAATGTTACACTCACTGCAAAACTACACTCACTGCGGACTTGGCTTCGGGAGCCAGTCGTTTAGGTATAGCTGCAAGGTGCACTGCACGTAAATGAAGGTAAAAACATAACAGTCGTTTCGAATACTGTGATAACAGATTTCTTAAGACCTATTGTGTGCGCAAGCGTATCTTGAGTCCTGGAAGTATTTTACGGGCGACTACGTCTTCCTGGAAGGGGCGGCTTTAATCGACGGCCGCCATTGTTTTTGTTACCATCTTGGATATCAACAAGGCACTCTGCTGCCAAAAACGTACAATCGATTATCTGTGTTCGTTCTGCGGCGAACTCAAGATAGGCCGCGCACACTTTAAAAACTTGTTTTTTTCAATCCCTTATGCTGTGAGACATATATTAAGGTTGTAAATCGGAAAACAAAAGATTTCACTTGCTGAAAATTGCTGCAGCTGCCAACAAATCCCAGCATTCCCTTGACAAACGATGCTAATGTTTTTACCTCCATTTATATCCGGTGCACCTTACAGTTAGCTGCACCTCTGTGAAAAATGCATTATTGAATCTGCTGTATAATTACGCTTTAAACTATTTGGAAAAGCAGAAGATCATTCAATATTCGAAGGAAAGGGCAGGGAGTTGCAGTTGAAGTTTATTATACTAAAATTTTGTAGTGAGTGAAGGGATGTGTACCTATCAAACTATAAAACTGAATAGTTTCAGGAAAAAAAAAGCCAAATGAACTCACATCTTCTTCATAGCAGCATAGGAACATTTCTCGAAGAATTATAGACTCAAGACGATCAGTGCAGCGCTTTAAAACCGATATTTTAAACTTGAATTGAATTTACCAACCAGAAATTGGTGGAAGGACACGGAAGGGCGGAGAACTTGTAATACCAAGCCTGCAACGTGATGGTAGTAATTAAAGATAGTAGGGGGGAAAAGGGAAGAGTTCGAGAATGGCAACCATGTTATCCAAGTTCAGACAAATGGGCGTCGCAGGAAAGGCTGTAGGTTCTCACTCTGCAGCAAACGACCAAAACCATGCACCGTAAGCTGAGCCACTGTGGCTGCCCCGAGGGTATTCCAAGTACGAACAACACGGACAGACAAAAAGTGTTGACTACAATTTGTTCGTGAGGGCTGGACAGCCAGCTTCCAACTGTGGCCTCGGTTCGATCATGGATTGGTGCTAAATCAAAAAAAAAATAGAGGTTTATGCCATCAATCCCCGCAGAATTTTATAGGGTGGTGATTCCTTAATTTTGAGCCGGAGAGACCCGATAATTAAGGGTTAAGTAAAGTGTAAGGATTATGAGTAAGTGAAGCTCACTTTTTATGAATGGAACACAAATTGTTTGTTATTGTATTGCAACTGCATGACATCACAAATTAAATATTATTTCTGTTTGCTTCAATCCAGTGTACTCTTAATTAATATTGACGACCCCCACAGTTGGATGCGGCCTCTACAAACAACGTCTGAGCAGATGTTACAATGTTATTTTCTCTGTTTCAGATTACACCCTCGATGTTAAGCCTCCATATTCCTGCAAAGTCTGTTACAAAACCTTTAAATCCACTGTAGCCTGCAAGCATCACTTCAACATCCACCTGGAAAGATTCAAGTGTTTTGTCTGCCACAAGTGTTGCGAAAGCAATTCAGTGCTTCAAGCCCATTTGGATATCCATGTGCCACTGGACATGAGAAGAGAAAGACCTTTGCTGTGTCCGATATGTAGACAACCGTTTGTGGACTATATTCTTGTCAGAAACCACTTCTTGTTAGTCCATGACCAATGATTATTTGAAACTGTCAAATAAAATGAAGGTTGCTTTCAAGGATGTATTCAGTATCTATTACATTCGTTTTCATAGCATGTGACGTGTTCGAAAGCCGTCATCATTCAGAATGAAAAGAATTTATTATCACCTGCTTGCCTTACATACTTAACTTCCGGTGTGTTATTTTAACATTTAATAATGTTTAAGTAACATTGTGTTTTTATTGTGTGCTATTTTAGAAGTATCCTTTAATGAAGAGCACGTAGAGGCCAAAAATTAAGGATCAAATAAAGTGTAAAGTATATGAGAGAGTCGATTCATTTTTTATGAATGGAACACGAATTGTTATTGTAGCAACTGCATGACGACACAAATAAAATGTTATTCCGTTAAACTTCCATCCAGTGTACTCTTGATTAACCTTGACCATCACCACACACTTCCATGATGGCCTCACAGAATTAACTATAAATTGTGATGGTTACAATCTGTTACAATCCTGGATCAAATGTCACGAAAAGAATAATTTATCTTTTTTTTAGGGCAGAGTGGAAAAACCAAAGAAATTAAATGTTTATTTCAAGTCAGCCAAAGACGAAAATGCCTCGTTAGCATTTTCCCAAAAGCAGTTTATAAACGAAACCAAGAGTTTTTTCAAGGAATCTAAATTGTCTCACGGAGTCGAATCTTTCGAGTCAATGAGCCGTACTGCTAGTTTTGATAAAAATGATAATTTTACTAGAAGGAATAATGAAAATTTCCACTTGGGCCTTGAAACGTTATACTATTTATAAATAACATTTTTTGGCGGAAATTATTTTTCTCCGAAAGTACCAACATTTGGGGTGGGGGGATGTCAAAATTAGGTGTTAAAAGTAGTCAGATTAGCAGTTTTACAGAATTGGCCGACTAACCCACTTAAGCCTTTTGAGCCCTTATAAATTAAATTTTTTCTTTTCTTTTAGTGTTTAGCTGTGATCACAAGCGACGGGGGGTAACTTTTCCATTCCCTGCTGCTTTGACAGAACACAAAATGTTAAAATTAGAATGGTGTTTCAACACTAGATTGGTGTTTAATTCATGTTAACAGTCTTTAAAATCCTTTTTCTCGTTGCAGATTACACTCTTGATAGCGCGCCTCCCTATTCGTGCAAAATTTGCCACCGAACGTTTAAATCCAAACCTGCTTGTAAACTTCACTTCAATATCCACCTTGAGCGATTCAAGTGCTTCATCTGCGGCAAATGTTGCGAAAGCTATTCAATATTGCAAGGTCATTTGGATATTCATCTGCCACTGGAAATAAGAAGAGCCAAACCCTTGAAATGTCCGTCATGTGGTGACCAGTTTTCTGACTATGGCCTCCTTAGAAGCCATTTCTTGTCAGTGCACAGAGATTGACATTTTTAGTCATTTTTATCCTAATATTTTTAACGAACAACACACGCATGAGCAGTGCAACCAGTGTGGCGTATCAAAATGTTAATTCCTTTTAATACTTCTTTTGACAATACCTGCATTTACGTGATAAAACTGTGTTGGGAGTTGTTTAAAAATCTTGACTTACACACATTCTGATTTTTAAAGTCTCGGCCATGAGTTCGCCTTTAGTTATAATTCCATGAATCTTTCTTAATGCTTGAATTACTTTTTATTGCTTATTACTGGATTGCTGTATTTCATGTTCTGTAAAGCCATAATAACGAGTACTTAAGAAAATACCAATCACATTGAAGCTGTTTCCTTGCCAAAGTCGTTATTTTCTTTACCCAAATGAGTATTCAGTGTACTTTGTAAACATCTATCGTACAAGTAAGTTAATTTATCAAGACGAGGCTTTTCGTCCTTTTCTAAGCAGCATTTTGTGTCAATTGGGTAAATTCAACCCCCTTAATGTTTTTGTATTTATTGATTTTGTTAGTTGGTAAGAAAATGAACTGATAACCTGCGATCGTATTTTTCCCAAAATGACGTATTTTCATTAAAACTAAGTCATGTGTTACACTAAATAGTATTATTAAATTAATGTATTGAATAAATAATCTGCTGTAAAATAATGTCATCATTTAGGATGTATTTCTCTCCATTTTCAGCTTTGAAGAGGATATTTTCCCTTTAGTGTCTCCCCCTTATCTCACCCTCTTTACTGTTTCGGCCACCCTCCTGTCAGCCAATATAAGGCTGCCTAGCTACTGATATGATAAAATAATAAAAATGTGGGTAACAACCCTTTATTTACTTCTCTCTATCTCCTCCTTTCTGGAATTTTTCACATATTGATAGAAATCCGGGCCATACCGACGGGACGCAGACTGGTATTGACACGGAGTCACGTTAATTCCGGGATTTTGTTAAATACTGACCCGCGTGTGCCGTGAGCCAGAATTACAGTAATGCTGGTTTCTTAATTTGCTTTAAAAGTGTTTGAAATAATCCAGAATTTTGGTAACACGGAGTTACTCTAATTCTTGTCTAATTTGACAATAATATGGTTGCGGTTTCAGATGTTATATATAGCCGCAGTGAACGCGGCAGCACGAGGGAGGCATGGATGTTACTTATGGTAATTCCGGTTCCCTTTCAGGCGTTTGTATTTCAGATAAATCAAGAGTTACGGTAACTCCGTGTTACCACAATTCCAGATTATTTCAGACACTTTTAAAGCAAATTACGTTACTGTAATTCCAGACCCCACACACGGTTCTGTATTTAAGAAAATACCAGAATTAACGTGACTCCGGGTCGATACAATTCCAGCGCCCCGTACCGACTGGAGAGAGAGAGCTCTCCGATTAACTTTGCTGAAATTTTGCATAGTTGGCAAAAATGCGAATAAAGATGGCCGTTTTATTTGCTGATAGTCTTTCTCTTATGTTGTCCGTTTTGGTGATTTTATGATTTCACTCCGTGAAGTTTTAGTTTTTGTGTGATGATAATGGGCCAGATTTGGCCCAAAATGTCGTGGAATTGTTGATTTTATATGTGTACTTATCTGGCTTAAATTTACTCACATTTCTTTGTTACACATAACCATCATGATTTAATGCAGAAACGTCAACTAAATCTTTCCAAAACAAACTTATTAAAAACTGCATGAAGTTTTTATTTGAAGGTAAGCAAACTTTCTATAAAAAAATAACCCTGAAAACATGAAATTAGTATTCAGAGTTAGTTTGATAATTGATTAATTTTCAAAAATAAATGTGTAAAAAAAGACAGAATTTAATAACTATTCAATTTTTACGAAACCGGTCATGAAAGTTATTGAAATAACTGCTGAAATTTATATAAACAAACACCCATCGATTGTAGTGGGCACGATGGGTGTTTGTTTACTTTTCTGACTTGAAGTTTAATTAATTTTAATTTAATGACGAAATTGACTGAAAATATGTGGAAACGGGCTCTTAAGACACAGAAATAATCACTAAAATTACGAGCTTCCTCCCTGGTTTTTTCCCCAGGCCCAACTAAATACCTTCCTGGTTGCATCAGTGCGAATGCCACTATTTGTTAGCAAAGTTAAGTCAGAAAGAGGGGTCTCTCTTCTTCCATGCCAATCATGTACCCTTCAGCACAGCACTGTCAGAAATGTTTTGCTATATTTTTAACCGAACATATTTTATAGTATTTAGTTAGTGTTTGTTTATTGTCATAAGTATACGTATTTGGTTCCTAGACGTTTTAATACAGGATGTGTTAAATGCTTTTCAATTTAAACATTAACAGAATTTTAATTTCCAGCTAATTTTGTGATATAGACTTCAATCAAATAATTATCCGTATCGCCATCTTTATAATACAATTTTTGTACACGTTTTGTAGAGGCGTAATATATTTTAAAGTAACATATTATTTTTATTATTTAAAACAATGCGATCATTTCTGTAGGTTGTATTTCTGTAGGCTGTTAGTGTTTGTTTATTGTCATAAGTATAACCAATGAATAAAACCATTCCTTGTTCCCTGGAATTGGAGTTCAAATTTTAGTTCGTTGCGTTCGAGTGAACTCTAATCCGTTTTTATTCGTGTACCTTCACAGCTGTGAGTATGGGGATAGGAGCTGTAATGCTTTTTTTTTAAACGACGAAGCCGTTTTTTGTTCAGTTAATAGTTATTTAGTTTCTGGACGTTACGTGCTTTCCAATTTAAACATTAACAGAACTTTAATTTCCAGCTAATTTTGTGATATGGACGCCATCTGTATCGTATAATTTGTGTACTTATTTTGTAGAGGCGTAATATATTTTAAAGTAACATATTATTTTTATTATTTAAAAAATGCGATGATTTATGTAGGTTGTATTCTACAACAGAATTAGTAGATGGGCCATGTAGTATTCGTAATATACTACTCAAAGCAGTACGTTGTGTAACAAGTGCCATAATAAATGTTTTAATATTTGCGCATTTTACTTATTGTGAACTCTTAAATACATATCTTAATAGTAATAGTATTTTTAATGCTGTGAGGTCAATTTTTAAACTACTGATTGTTTTGTTATCTGCAAGTAGTTAGTGCCGTGACATTTTCCTGTAGTGAGCAACGCAAGTAAATTCTAACATAGAACTGTAAAGTTTCCAATGTCATGTGTGAATTTATCAGTTTTGTGTTAGAATTACTGTTCGCGGCAATCTTTACCCTCACATTAACATATTTAAAAATGGCTTTCTTCAGACTAGTGACATTTTTCTGGCATAATTTTTTTTATCGAATTTGTAATTTGAATAGAGCAGCGTCATGTAACGTAATATTGGCTACAAAAGATATAGCTGCAAGGGGCACTATATTAAAATGGAGAGTTAAACAACGGCAGTGCTTTGATAGCGGACTTCAGAGGCTTAAAAAAACGTTGTTTTCTACAATCCCTTATGCTGCTAGGTTGTAATTGGAAAATACAGATTCCACTTGCTTAAAAATGTCAGCAACTGCCAACAAATTGACAAAAATCGCGCATTATAGGCCCAAGAAATCCACTCTTAACAGCATTGTCTTCAGTAAGACGCCCTTCTTGTCCCCCTCCAGTGACCCTTGCAGCTATCCCAGTTATTGGCTCTAGCATAGAGTTATATACAATAATACAACGTTGTGTCACTGCCCTATTGAAAGTATGTTATGGATGCAGTTTCAATTCTGTTTTGAGTTGGCAGTATTAGGTTTCACGTTTTGCGCGTCAAATATTTATGTATTTGTGTGTCAAATACAGCGCATCTATAAAAACGCACGGCAGAAACTTTTATCGAGGATGATGAGAGGGCATAGAGGAAAGTTAAAATATTGCCAGTTAGGCCAACTTAACCAATTTTGTTGTATAAAATTGGCCCTGTAGAAACTCATATTTTGTTGCCACTCAGAGGAAATCTATCCTAAATTGTGTCAGTATATTTTATTTAAATTTATTTTGGGAAAACTGTACGCCAACTTTATTACCCACTGTAGTGCTCTTCAGCGCTTTGGTAATTTCTTTTCTTTTTTCAGATTCGTCAGCCGTCCATAGATGCAGTCGGTGCCAAAAAACATTTAGATCACGATCTGCACTTTGTCACCATCTATACACTCACCAGGAGCGGTTTAAATGTGACACGTGTGGTAAATGCTGTGAGAGTCAATCCATCCTTTACAATCACTACGAGAAACACATCCCTATTCTATACAGGAGAACTCGGGCCACCTTCTGCCAAACGTGTGGAAACAATTTTGGTGATTACGTTGAATTCCGAGCACATTATCTGCACCAGCATGTACCGAAATACCGTTACTAACCTGAAGATGGACGTTAAAGACTTCTTAAGGATAACTTAAATTCACCGTATCCTTAGGTCATCCTCAACCATGATGCATTAAGTCACACAATGCCTCAACCACGATACATTCACTGAACAATGAACATTGATTATTCTTCCAGTGCCGTAACAGGTGAACAATTCCTGCAAATCATGGGTTCCTTACGTTTGAATATTTTAGAATAGCAAATAATATATTCTTCACATGAGCAACTATTCAAATTTTAATGCGCGAAACTTTAAAAAATACTCGTTGGTCTCGTAAATCCTGCCAGCTTCATGTGTGTGCTTTGATACATCCTTTAAAAAATACTCATTGGTCTCGTAAGTCCAGCCAGCTTGATACATGCACTTTAATGCATACTTTAAAAACACTCAGAGGTCTCATTGGTATCGAAAATCAGTTGATACGTACAATTAATAATACTGAGTTTCTGAGGGTACTCTTAGTGAGATTAGTTTTTGGAACCTGCATTTCATCACATAACTTACAGACCTTTTGTTGTCCCATGTATGTGTGTCTTGGGTGGTCATGGGATTTAATACAGCATCCAATCGGCTGGTAGCTGACTAATCTATGGTCTGCGTGTCACTGAACTGCCAGTATTAGATGTGTCATTCCTAATAGCCAGGAGTAAGTTACTGATATTGACCTGATGGAAACGAAAGATTCTTAAAATACTGTTGTGTCCATTTTTTATCGTCTGATACTAGGCTGCAAAGTGTTTCACAGTTTTTGTAGTCAATTGCTGGCCAGCAAGAATTTAGGTATTTTCACGTTTGCAGAGAGATTACAAGGTGAACTCCCTATTCGCCCAAAAAAAAAA
>JAHWFP010093805.1:4314-16705 GCA_023313725.1 Lithobius niger | reverse complement strand
ATCACGGGAAATAGCAAAGCAAACACTTACCATTATAATTTCTTCATAAATACCAAACAAAACACACTGAATTCTATATTCATTTTTATTAATTGTGTATTCATACTTGTTTGATAGTGGGTGTCGTTGATAGTTTAAAAACTGAAAGTTTTGTGAAGAAAGTTTAAAAGAATATCTTTAAAAAAATATAAACGACGAAGACCTGCACGTCACAGACGTGTTGAAACGATCAACGATGGGAAGGGCGTGTACTGAATAATTATGTAGATAAAATGAAGGTTTCCTGGTTGAACTACTTACTTTCTCCCAGTCAGTTGTTACACAAGCAGCATAATCAGTCACGAGCCGAGCATAAATAAAATTAATTTATTTATTTTTAATGTTTCACTTCATTCGTATCTTTTACCACATGAGTTACATAAAAGGATATTAACAGGACGGAAAGTCAATAGGCTCGAGATGGGTTAAATAAATACAGTTGCAAACCTATTTACGTTGCCTTTTAAACTAATTTGTTATAGTTAGTCTCCTTTCACGTGCGTTGTGTTCACAATGCAATCCCGAAGATTTGAACTAAGAAACCTCCAACCCTATTTTGGGTTAGATAAACACAGTAAATTATAAAAAAGTAAAACGAATACATAGTTTGTAGTTTAAACAAAGAAACACAACGGAGCCAAGTTTGTGAACACCTAAAATGACAAGTGAGCAGTAAATAGGACTTCAAATGTTAAACGAAACAAGAAGAAGCCCGTCCTCCGGATAGGTTTAATAAACGTGTGGTTTTTTCTGTCACGCATATAAGCCCATCTTCATCAAAGTAAGATTCATAGAGCATCACAAATGAGGATGGTAGCTATTTTTCCCTTTCCTAATTACTTCTCACTTGTAAATTTTAGGAGTTCACAAACTTGGCTCCGTTGTGTTTCTTTGTTTAAACTACAAACTGTTTATTCTTTTTACTTTTTTATAATTTATTGTGTTTATCTAACCAAAATATGGTTGGAGGTTTCTTAGTTCAAATCCTCGGGTTTGCCTTGTGAACGCAACACACATGAAACGTGACCTTCTATAAACCAAAATAAACTGTTGCTTATTCATAGTAACACAGTCCAATTACATTGCTAATATCGATTAAGCGTGTATGTACATTATTAGGTGTTCACTTCATTAATATTATACGTTTATTTTAACGTCCTGTTAACGTATTCTCGGCTTTCCAAGCATTTTTACTAAACAGCTAGACCGCAGCCTAGCGTTGACTCCGCCGAACAATTTGAAGGCTAGAGATGACGTCACCGTAGCAAGCGCTCACGTAATTAGTCCATAAATAACGGACTTTCAACCAAGTTTTACCGCTGCTTCCTTTGCCCGAAGGAAAAAGAAAAGAACAAAAATAAAAATGAAAAATGCTTGAGTCGTGTGTCTCAGACGATTCACTTTACGCAGTAGATCGGAAATAGTATTAGTTTTGAAAAAAGAAATGTAACAGAGCTGAGTTTTGTGATCAGCTAATGTTGTTTGATTGTATGTTAAAATCGTTTGAATTTCTCGTTTCATGTGTTTTGTATTCACAGTTTTCTAATCAACCACGTGGAGTATGCGGCCGCGCTGTTTCTTTGTTTAAACTACAAACTATGTATTCTTTTTACTTTTTATAATTTATTGTGTTTATCTAACCAAAATATGGTTGGAGGTTTCTTAGTTCAAATCCTCGGGTTTGCCTTGTGAACGCAACACACATGAAACGTGACCTTCTATAATCTAAAATAAACTGCTGCTTATTCATAGTCACGCAAACGAATTACATTAATAATATCGATTTAGCGTGTATGTACATTATTAGGTGTTCACTTCATTAATATTATACGTTTATTTAACGTCCTGGTTAACGTATCCACGGCTTTCCAAGCCTTTTTACTAAACTCTCTAGAGGTACTATAGTGTCATCACTACCATAGAAGATTCGTGGTGGTTCGAGAGCTAATACACTCGGCAACCTGAACTCAGAACCATGATGTAAATAGTGCGAACTAATTAGTGTGGTCGAATTAGGGCACGCGTTTCACTAATTCGAGGTATTCACGCCAATTTTCAAGACAACTGTTGAAATTTTACGTAGGACTGTCTCTATTCTTTTATTTGCTGCTTCTACTGTTCCTCCCACCCACGATGTGTTGGGAGTGAAGTTTACCTGTTTAATATTGAACAAATTTGACAATCTTGCCACAATAGCGTTGTTTATCTCACTTCCGTTGTCTCCGCGCAGTTGCACGGGTGCTCCATGTCTAGATATGAGGTGAGAAAACAACTTTTTAGCTATAGTTTTAGCCTTCTTTTAGCCTTCTTAACTTAAGTCGTCAATTAACGTCATTATGTACACTTTCCCATGAAGGCTTTTATTCAAAGGTCCTATGAGATCCAAACTCCATGAGTGACCTGGTCTCTGTAGGGGTTGGTAACCTCTTACCTTAGCCTTGAGTGGCTTGTTAGGTCTAACGTAAGCTTGACATACTTGACAAGTTTTAACGTAATGAGCAATGTCATCGAACATCTTAGAGCAATAACAGTGTAGCTCAATTAAATCTTTAGTTTTACGGGCACCGCGATATCTGGCGCTAGGGGTGGAATGGTAATCTCGGATACAATAGTTCCGTGGAGATTCAGGTATACACATCTGTGCTAGATTGTGCCTTTATCTGGATCTGGAAGATGAATTCTGTATAGAATTTCGTCATAATCTTTATAAAAGATGTTTCGCTTGTTTGAAGCATCGATCAAATCCTCCGATGACTGGTCTTTAAAGCGTTTTATTATTTCGCCTAGGAACGGATCGTTTCATTACTCTGCCGCTAGGTGTTGTTGTGTCAAGTCTGGAAATTGACTGCCTAACACAGCGACTGGTAACTATACGAGACCGCTAGAAACCGCTAGAAGTCCGCCTGACTTATGACATAAGATGAACTCGTATTCTCTTAATTGAAGTATGATTCTTCGAGTTTGGGAGTAGGGAGGAGGCACAATAAAGATAGGAAATTGCTAATTGATCTGTTGTCAGGAAAAACATCTTACCAAGTAAATAGCAATGAAAGGAATCTATACAATGTATAATCGCTAGAATTTCCTTAGTTGTAGTTGTTTCTTTTCTTTCCGCCTCAGTGAGGGTTCGAGAGGTATAGGCCAAAGGGTAGTTTATACCTCCGATTGCTACTCCACTAGCGTCTGTTTCAAGAAAAAAGGGGTTAGTAAAAGCAGGGTGCTTAAGTGTTGCAGCGTACATCATCACTCGCTTAAGTTCCTGAAAAGTGCTTTCTTCATCTTCGCCCCATATGAATTTACAGTTTCTCTTTGTTAACTTGGATAAAATCTGTGACATTTCGGCGAATGAAGAGACATGTCGTCCGTAGAAATTTACTAGAATAAACGAACTTGTTTTGGTGTTTTAGGCGCAGGATATTGCCGCATAGCCTTTGTTTTATCGCTATCAGGTTGTATACCGTTTTCGTCTAGCACAAAACCTATGAATTTGACCTTTTTACGTGCAAATTCTCATTTTTCAACACTTAGTTTCAATCCGGAACGAGCGATTAGCTCTAGCGCTTGATTCACATGACTGATGTGGGTTTTAAGATCTGGACTACTCAGTAGGCAATCGTCAAGATAGAAGGTACAATAGGCTCTTAGCACATCTGCAAATATTTGTTGTGCACAAAATTTGAAGTGCGCAGGCGCTGTTTTAAGGCCCATTGGGAACCGGTTAAAGAAATATGTCTTAGTATTTGCTGAGAAATACGTTTTAGGCTTTGCTGATTCAGCTAGTTTAAGTTGGTAAAATCCAAACTTGAAGTCTAAACGTGTAAAATACTTAGCTCCACTAAGGTGAGCCATGCTTTCTGTCACAGTGGGTATTGGAATGCTTACACTTTCAACGACAGAATTTCGGCCGCATAGGTCTACGACTATTCTATAACCAGTTGGCCTTCTCTTTATCATTAGACAAGGAGATTACCATCCGGATTTTCCTTCTTGGATGATACCTACTCTTTGCATTTTATCGATATCGATTTTATCTAATAATTCACGTTGGTGTAAAGGAACACGATACATTTTAAAACTTACTGGCTGTGATTCACCTGTATCTATAGGGACTTCGTATACCTCGTAACATCCTAGATCAAAATCGTTTTTAGAAAATGAATCTTGATGATTTCTAAGCATATCTAAAAATTCTTCCATTTCCTTCTTGTTTAAATCTGGAAACGTGAACCTATGTTTCAAAACTTCCCATTCCGCATCGAGTTCTGCCTTAGATTTGGGCTTGAGAGCGTCAGCTAGGCTACTAGCTGGCACCTCTGGTGAGCTTTCACTCTGTTTGGATCGGTTTTGGAAAATCTCGATGGGACTTGAGATTTGAGATACCTCGATGGGACTTGTGGTGGGCAAGTTTGAATTTACTGAATCTATGAAAGCGTCATCCTCGTACTCGATAATAGCTATTGTGTACGTGCTTTGGATAGTACCCACTTTTAGTTCTACGTCAAATCCATTAAAATTAATGCACTTCACTGGAATAATACCTGTGGGGAATAATACCTGTGGGAGTTGTGTTAACAAGACTGTGAGCAAGACGGAAATTCGCCGTTCTCAGGTTGCAATACTCCTGTTTGTATTTCGGGATACGGAAAATGTAAATTTCCCATTATCCTGCTCTCACAATTAGATGGAATCATCTCGTCTCGTAACAAAGATACAGTAATGTCTATTAAATGCTGTTTTGGTGTACAGTTCCACGAAGATTTAGAATTTTCATCACTCTCTGCATCTGTAGCTACGTTAAATGATGCTACGTAAATATGATTGGGTTTATATTTTTCCCAGTTTATTATTTCCTTATTTTAATTATAAGCAACATGAGCTAATTCTGGCGATGCTGACATTTGAAATTTTAAATCGCCAATGGCTAAGACGTTTTCAGGGCAATTTAATGCTAACGAATCTGATTTGTTTGACATGAAATCGTAACCGAATAGTACTGAAATATCGCCAAACGAACCATCAGATACGCTAACAAATTCTTGTCTTCTAGAAAATTCACAGTTTTCTATAGTTGTTACGGTTTTCCTATCAGTTTTAATCTGACGATTTCCGACACCAACCAAATTTACTAGCGTAGCTATTGCAATTAAATTACATTTAACGCTAAAATTCTTAAGCATGCTTTGTGCTGCTGTGTTTGTAATTAATGAAAGTGAAGAACCTGTGTCTAGTAAACATATTTCTGGCCTATTTCCAACATCAAATACTAAGTGTGGACGTAAATATTTAACCTTAGTTTTATTTAAAACTGTGTTCACTTGAACGTTATCAGCGTTAGGCGCTGTTTGCTCCAAGTTGAGTGATGCTTCGCTTGCTGCTCTGACTCACAGCTAGTATCAACTTCGGACGCTAGATGGTGCTGCATGTACCATCTGTTGCCCGGTTGAGCTGAAATGCTCGTAAGCAAGGTTCGTCACTCTCCCAACAATGAGTGCTTCGCTTATGACAAATTTGGGTCGGCACCATTCTTGCTGTCCCAAAACGTTAGGCAGATTGTAGGCTCGAACGTTACTACAACTGTTGGAATCTTAATTTTCCAATCTTTCTGTGTTGTTTGTGAGATGCCAAGAGAAGTGCTCAAAGGCATTTTAACTCCATCTTTATAAAATGATTCACTCGTATGTTTGAACTGAACTGTGCGTTCATTACCTAATAAAGCAATAACGATTGGCTTTTTAGTATCGACTGGATTTAATTCCGAATGAAAATTTGTGGCATCTAAACCATCTTCAAATAGTGTTACTATCACTGAGTCACAAGTCAGGTCGTATTTATCATTAACTGTTTTTAAAGCATTTGTGAATTCATTTACGAGATTTTTATTACCTTCTATTGACCTCGCAACATATTTTGAAGGAATTTTCCCAAAATATGACGCTAAGTGTGGTAAAGCTAACGTACGATCTGGCAAAGCAAGTTTTTGCTGGTGCCATTCGACGTTAGCATTAATTTATTTGCATCCTCGTCTGAAAATAATAGAACACATTTTACTTTTACGACGTGAGTACTGTTTACTTTATTAGTTTGGCTAACAGGAGTTAGAGCATGAACTGAGTAGACGTGTGGATTATTATCATCATTGCCCTGTTCTGGCTGATCTGAGTTTAGTCCTGAATCCCTGTTAACATTCAGGCTATTAGCTCATTTTTTTAACTACAACCATTTTGACGTGAGTAATTTCCTTCGTTTACGTCAGTAGCGTGTTGTGGAACACGGTTTTGGTTTTTATTTTGTCTTTGCTGGTTTTGATTTTGATTTTGGTTTTGCTGTTTGCCATAATGTTACCATTATTTTGCTTCTGCTGTCCGTTAGCATTATTATTGTTACTGTTATTGCTAGTGTTAGCCTGATATGAATAAGGGTTGTTAGTTTTCTTGTTAAACTGAACAGAATCCCTATTATCGAAACCAGAAAAATAATTTCCGCATTTTCCACGGTTATTTCCTCTGTATCGGTTTCCTCCACGATCGTTTTTGTTGTTGGATTTATTGTTAGAAAACCCGCTTTCTGATTTAATCTGTTCCCAATGTTGTTGAACTCGTAGATTTTCATCCCTAGTATGACAATCCCGTTTGAAATGCCTGGGGCTAAACAACGGTGACATGCTTTAGTTTGGCCCGCATCAGTGTTTACAGCGTTAACTTTAGCTTCGATATTTTTAGCTTTAGCATTCCTTAGTTTAGTCATCCCTTTCTCTAATGAGTTTATCTTGTCTAACATTGTGCCAAAAGGAAGATTATTAACTTCAGCATTTGAAATTTGTTCATTTCCCGATTTAGCAGAGTTAAGATCGTCTTCGTCTCCCTGAAAATCTGCTAAAACTGCTCTCTTATAGATTGATGAGTTATACATATCCCTGAAATGGGTATGCATTTGTGATGTTACATGAACCTCAATTTCTCGTGGCATAGCATGAAGAAATACCAAACGCATTTTGTCATCCTTCGCTAATTGTTTAAATTCCCGCTGGGCTGCAGAATCTGTGGGTTTAATTCTCCAAAGTTGTGAAGCCATTTTCTCTAGCCTAGCAGCGAAAAGTTAGATAGTTTCATCCTTCTTGAGCCCTGTTGCGTGAAACAAATGTGGGGTGATGATATCACCTCCGCAACCAAACCTATCGATTAAAATTTCCTTAAAACTTTCCCAATTTCGAGAAGTATTAATATGCGGATTCATGGCTAAATAAATTGCTACTGGTCCTGTGCATTTGCTGCATGCGACAGAAACTAGTTCCGAATCTTCTAATGAAGGATATAATGTGCGCAAATGTTTGACCATTAGTGCGAAAGCAAAAATATCCAATGAGTCATCCCCTGCAAAATATAAAATAGCTTTCTTGGCTGAACGTTATTCTTCCCAAAGTCTAGATTTTACCATGCAAATCCCTGTTTTGATTTGATTCAGTAATGGTTTTGAATACTTCTAAGTGATTATCATTTACTGCTTTAACGTTATCATTAGTTGACTGTAAACAAACTGCTAACATGCGATCTAAAATTCTTTGAAGATGAGTTTCCTCCATCACACTGAATTGTTGCCCGCTAATGTGATTTGGGGTTAAAGTTAGCAGTGTTTGATTTCCAGGTGGAACCAGAGAGTTTATTACTACATTTGAAGTAATAGGTACATGGGATTGATTTGGTGTTCGCGAATTTATTGGCAATTGGATGTTGAGCGGTATTTGAGCATTTGTTTGCATTTGCAAGTTAGGTACATTTGGTGGCACATGATAATGCTGTGGTTCTGCTAATTTAATTGCACATTTCGGCTTAGTGGCATAGTTTGATTTAGAGGCATGTTTTGGTTTAATGACACATTTTGATTTGTATGCACCTGATTATTGGGTGGTACTTGATTATTTAGTGATACCTGAGTACTAAGTGGTACTTGAGAATTCAAAGGTGCACGAGTTTGACGTGGTGCACGATTATCGTGTGGGGACCTGAATCAAATTCGATTTCTAGTATTACCCCTATTTTGAGTTTAGCGTTTAGCTGAATGAGACTAAACTCGTCTGGGTGGTGGCAAATTTAATGCATCGTCGATTTCGTCAATAGTATCGATAGTATCAGAATGCTCTGATTCTGTATCCGACTCGTCTGGAGTGGTGTTAGTGTTATCTAAATTAGGAGTGCTAACTGAAGCATCCGTAAACTCTACAAAATCGCCATGGTTTTGAGGTTTTCTAATAGGCCTGTCTCTCGAAGAGACTTGAACTGTGCCTCTAGCATGATTATTTCTAGTTCATTAAGCACTTTGAAAATTTTCTACAATTTTGCACAAAATGACGAATTTTCCCTTTAAAATGGAAAATACTGAACCTTTTCCAAATTTTAACACCTGAAGTCGGAAATAATTATTTGACAGAGGTTATGTGAAACGTAACCACAAACAATTTCATAGAAAATTAACGCTACAGTGTTAATAAACGAGATGAACTGAACTCAATTTAGGCCTATAAGCTGCCCAAAACTGACTAAATTGTCACAATAAAAGGGTATATGGGTCCTTTAAATGCAAGTAAGCTTTAAATGCATACAAGATAATACACTGAAAAATATTTCATAGTATTGAACATGTCAATCAGCAATTTCACAAAACGATGGCTTAAATGTTCAGCGAAAATTAATGTTATTTTCCAACAAAGCTTAACTAGCTACTTTTTGTAAAATAGGCTACTAAATTTTCCCGCAATTGTAGGTGCTAAGAATTTGGTTGTAAACAAACCAACTATCGTTGATAACTTTCGGAAAATTCTTACTCGAATTTAATGCTTACTTACAGCTTTTTAAGACTGCAAAATGCCATTTTTTTCAAAATTATTCCCATAAAATACAACTGAATGCTCTTAAAAAAATTGTCTGCCTTTCTTTTCCCGGGATTTAAGGGAAATAGAATCACACTTATGATACCATTGTAATGTTCTATTCTAGTGAACTTTTAGACCAGAACAAACATTGCTACCAGGATAGCAAAAGGGCAATCAATTGTATAAAAGCTATAAGTATGCACAGAAATGGGAAGGTGAAATAATAAGCAATCATTCAACAACTACTTGGGCCTTTAATCGACACTCCGGTGTACACAATATTGACCCCACAATATGGTCAAATAAATCAGTGACAGTTTTGTCGAACGAATCGCAATGAGTCGAACGAATGGCATTACTGATTAAGTGAAGTGGAACTAAATCATTGTTATATCTCTTAAATAATTAGATGATGATGACTAATTTAGGAGCGTAAGTATTATTACTATTTAACCTCAACAATCATAGCTATTGCTATTGAATTGAATATTTAGCTCAATTAATGAAGCTGGGTCGTAGCTATCGGCTCACGGCCCTAGCCCGACGCTGAAGTTCCGGCACGGCTCCTGGCCTTCGTGCTTTTGCGGCTGGCGTGAACGAGTTAAACAACTGGTGAACAACTGATTGCACGCATTCTGAAATTCAGTTTATATACTGTAGCGTTATCATCCACGATCGCTCCATTGTTGTATTGATTAATTATAGCAATTCTAAGTATTGCATGGCTTTACAGCTTGGGCCCTTATCACCAAATGGGACCTTTACGCTTGTCAATCATTCTATTGTTGTGGTCGGGTTCATTAATTGTTCGAGTTCATTAATTGTTCGGCACTTTGAGGTTCCCTGCCGATATAATTAACGGTCCGTATGGGAGTGATTTATTGTTATTCTTCGAAGTGATCGATCATGAGCGATGATCTTATCGTAATTAAATCTACTTCTAGGAAGTAATTTAGGTTCTAAATATTGTCAACTGGTAATGCCATCCTTTGAACTCTAACAATAGGTATAATTACACTGGTTCGGGTTACAATTAGTAGAGCGACAAACTCCATAAAAAGTTTCCAAAAACTGCACTTAATGAAGCAAGCATGAAAGTTTGCATGCACGTTGGTATTAAGGCACCAATGAAATCTAGATGTGGAGCCACTTTCATTTCGACCTAGGAAACCAATATGGCAGCGACTTACAATATGGCCGCCAGCTAACATACAAGTTTTGATACTTTCAACTCTACTGACTTACCCATTGAAATTTCGTCAACCTTAGCAGCTAGTGTATTAAAATTTCCTTTCCAATAATCCCAAGAACGTCCCTGTACGACATATTTCTCCAAAGTTATCACCATTTAAACTTTAAATTTGACCCCATTTTTGACCCACCTTCCAGATTATTCACTCTACCCACTTCATTGCTTCCACTGAACCATTACAAGTTCTGCAATCATCGTTTGGAATTAAATGTTTTCTAGTGAGAGCCAGAACTAAGTACTATTTTAATTCTTATAATAACTTTTGTTTCTGTGGTCACTGGAACCAAAGAAGATAGTGCGTTACTAACCTATGACTACACTACTTTTCATGTCACTCTAAACTGTACTATTTTGTACCATTTTTTGTACTATTAATTTGTTTATAACATTTGTTTTCTTTCTGCTGATGACACGCAAGAGTCTACAGTAGTTGCAAAACCGTGTACAAAGTACTACTGACATCAACCACATGACGATACCAAAGAAGTTTAAGTGGCGGAGGAGATATTCACTAATAGTATAGTAGGCATAAAGCCACAGAATTGGTCTCTGTGTATGTTTTGCCAGAAAGATGAACATGAGTCACTCCCGCTTTAAATACAAGAACAAGAATTCGAAATTCTGATCGGAATTTTGGATATGAAATACTTGTCAATAGCCTTGAGAAGTTTGTAGAGCTGAACGCTCTTCGAAGTGAAATTGACTTCAAACGTCTAAAGGAAGGTACATTATCTATTGCAGAAACATTAGACAAGAACAGTGCAAAGTGGCATATAACTTGCTCCTTAAAATTCAACAACACTAAATTTCAAAGTTGAGATATTACTGAAAACACAGAAGTAAGAATCGTGGTTGAGTGGTGAGAGAGCTCAGCCTGATTGCTGGAGGTTTGCTGATCTGGTTGAACGCCTGGAAAAGGGACCTTTGAAAATCCGCGTAAGGACTGCCAGCCACGGTAGCATCAGAGGCTACCATGCTCTTTCAGCGGCTATGGGAGCTATTCTGGCCAATTCTGGACAATCTTTCACCCCTACGATGATCGGAGGTCTCCCAGGTTAGCAGATTTTTCTTCTTTTCCAAAAGTCTGGCAATGTTCAAAATTGAGACGGTTCAGCCAAAATAAGCATTATATTGCTTTGGCTTAAAAAAAGAAATTAATTTAGATCGGAAAATAAAGTTCATCTTTCTGACAAAACATACAATCTAATCCAATGGCTTCACGCCCACTATCACGGACGTGCACACGGGGGGGCTCTAGCCCCTGCCCTCGTGGCAAAGTGCCCCTTTTTTCTGAAAAAGTGCTCTTTTTTGGTGGAACGGTGTTGTAAACGAGCCTAAAAAACTCCAAAAAATGACAATAGCGGCTAGAAAAGTGGTGCAAAGAGGGGCAGAAATGGTTCAACTCCTACAAAAGGTGGGTAAAAAGAGGTTAAAACACCAAAAAAAAAAGGTCCCCAGAAAAAGTTTGCCCCTGCCCTCTCGAGGGCCTGTGCACGTCCGTGCCCACTATATTAGTGAATGTCTCCTCCGTCAGCTTGAACTTCTTTGGTGTTGTCATTGGGTACTTTGTATGGTTTTGCAACTACTGTAGACTCTTGCATGTCATCTGCAAAGAAAAATGTTAAAAACAAATTAACAGTACAAAGAAATGCAGTGGTGCAGTTTATAGTTGTAGGTTAATAACGCACTATCTTCTTTGGTTCCAGTGACCACAGAAACAAAAGTTATAAGAATTATATAGTACTTAGTTCTGGCTCTCACTAGAAAACATTTTATTTCAAAAGATGATTTACAGAACTTGTAATGGTTCAGTGAAAGCACTGAAGTGGGTAGAGCGAATAATTTGGAAGGGGGTCAAAAATGGGGTCAAATTTAAAGTTTAAATGGTGATAACTTTGGAGAAAAATATTGTACAGGGACGTTCTTGGGCTTGCTGGAAAAGGAATTTCGTGTGGGAGGTCGCTGGAATTTGTTAATCGCTTCGCCCCCACAGAGCGACTTTATGGCTCATTTTCACGGTTTGCTGGCCATCCATTGGGTCATGTGCTGGCCTACACTCATATTATTCTAGGAGGCTAAGTCTGGTTTGTCAACCGGGTTGTGGTAATATTTAAGGTGTGCTATGTCGCGAGGTTAGTTATACCATTCTTACGGGAACACACCGGCATTGTTATGCTGGCCCCGTCTAACCCGCACCTATTGTTACCCTTCCTCCTTCTATATTCCTTCTTTTT
>JAHWFP010093804.1:0-12440 GCA_023313725.1 Lithobius niger | reverse complement strand
AAAAAAAAAATGGAACAGAATGTCGGAACCACTCCCATCATTCAGACGTGTTCTGAATCATAGAACGTTCACGTCAAGGTCTACCACTGACAAGCCATGCCACTTTTTTAAGTGGGGTAGACTGTCGGGACCACCCCCATCATACTAACCCACTTCGTTTAATCTACACCCTTGGATCACTTCCGACAAGGTCCTTGTCGCCAAGCTAGGCAAAAAAAAAAAAAAAGAAAAAATGGGTTTTCTCGTTGGAGAAACAGCTTGTGTTTGGGAAACCTTGACGCCGCTCCCTCGTCTGTAAATTGCCATATAATTTTAATTTTTTGTAAAAAAACATGATGACGAGGAATGGTTTCTTCGAAACGACGTTTGCATATTTCTGTGCAGATTTCAGGCTTTTACGTAATTACACTGCATAAGTGCTTCTGTCTCTTTAGGGCCCACCTTAGGTTTGGAATGGGTAAAATACGATATCTAACACTTACATCGTACATCGTAATCTCTTAGATTTTTCCTACCTACCTGCTGTAACTGTTGTAAGGCTAAAATGAAGGGTGACGAGAGCCAGTAGTAATGTAACTGCCAATTTCATTGTGCAACCGATGTATGTGGTGGTTTCCTAATAATGAACCGTCTCGCCGCTAGACAGCAGTTTCCAGAGGTCGCAATAGATCCTACAAAAAAATACATACATAATTTTAAGAAATTAATTAATACAAAATTGTCTATCTTCCGAAAGAACCGGTCATTTACAGCCGCAAAAAGATGGGCTGTATAACATTCAAGTTGGGTTGGAGATAGCCAATTAAAAAAAAGGAACTGACAATAAACCGGAAGCAAAATACAATTGTTGGCCTAAAAACGGCACCTTAAGCCTTGATCACCTTGACCGCCTGGGAATCTGGCTGTTGCAGACATAGGGCCCTAGGGCTTCGGGCAGATGACCAGAAGTGGTTCACGCTCGTTAAACCCTTTAAACTCTTTGGCACCTTAAGCAACCAGAATTTCCAAAACCGCATTGGCTTCTCAGGTGGAAGAGCCCTATTCCAATCATGTAGATGTGTAACTAACTGTAGCAAGGTTTTGAGTTGTCAGTTTCAATGCCAAGTGTTTCGTAGTTCTGCCAATACGTACACTTTCTAGAAAAGCATTTGCTGGTGGAATTTATTTTTTTGACACTGATTATGTCATCTTGATATTAATTGTCTCATTTCTGCCAGTGTGCATTTGGCAAATCGAAAATAGTTATCGCTTTCCCCATTATCACCTTTTCTAATTAAATAAATACAGATGCAAGCGTATTTACTTGCCTTTTGAACTTACATGACGGACCTCTGTGTGGGGAATTGAACCTACGACCTTTGAAACCATATACTGAGGTTCTACCGCTGAGCCATACTGACATGGCACTGTATCAGTACGGTTCAGCAGTAGGACCTCGGCATTGGGTTTACAATAGGTTTACATCTTTATTTATTAAACCCTTCTTGAGCCCATTTGAATTTCCGTTCTGTTAAAACCCTTTACAATTGGTAAAGATTGTTTTCTCGGATTGCTCCCTGCAAGATGAGCTTTCCCATACCCGTAGAACCCTCACCCCCATAAGATGCATTTTTGTTGCAAAACAAGGTCTCAACGTCAAAAAAAAAAACGAAGGGAAGGGGGAGGAGGAGGGAGGGGAATTTTATTTTTTTTTTACATTTTTTTTCTAACCACTGTTTAAGCGAAAAACAATCCGTGCAAGAGAAATATCTTTAAATGGATCTCTTACTTCCTTCTTCCTATCTTTGATTCCCGTCCTACTAAATTATTTTTGTCTTAAATGCAATGCTATAGGCCTACACATATACGACGTTCGACCGAAGTTCAGGGAATAATTCTGTCAAATTTCGTTGGAATTGGCCTACATATTTGTTCATAATTGAGGAACAATACAAAATATAATTATAATAATCAATCGACAACGTACAATACACAATTACAATAAGCAGACAATATATAATATGCAATGACGTTTGAAACATGAGCACAGCCAGCCAGTCACGTATCGCAGTGTCATATTTGAAAAATGTGCACGTACGGACATCTTTGCTTTTTAATTGTATACATTTCGTATTATTTTAATGTTGATATTGATTCTATTTCCAAACAGAGAGCAAAATAGAGCCAATATTTTACTCGGAAATTCCCTCACCTTTCTCAGAATCCAATGTTTTGGGTTTGAACACGCGACGCGATATCCACCTGTGGAATTTAGATTGCGTGCCAACATTCACTCGCCCAACCTTCTACTAGCAATCAACAATTATTCGGCTCCTTTTCTTTTTTCTCGAACTGCGATAAAGACACGTCAATGTACTTACTACCACCAAACTTACGACGTTGTCTAATTTCTTCCATGCCATCGCTTCACCCTTTCCCCCGCACCTACCACAAACGTGAATTAATACCGGTCCAAATCCTCCTGCATCGTTTATTTTCAAACATTTCTTTTCTGCTTTTACTACGACCAAGAATTGTTACGACGTACCTTTGCTACGACGTACTTCTGCCATTATTCCATCCCTCCCTCAACTCCCACCAAACGAAGCCTACATGGATTCCTCCCCATCTTCCTCTTCCCCCCCCTCGAATCTGCAACGCACTTTCGCCTCCTTCCTCCCCCCCTCTCTTGCTAAAAATGCTAGCAGCAGCCCAAAAAGAAACATTTTTCGGTCACAGCATTGGGTTGACAAACGACGCTAATGTTTTTCCCTCCACGTATATTCAGTGCACCTTGCAGCTAGCCCAACGACTGCCTCGAGCTGCTAGGCTCGTAGCCAGTATTGCCGCAGCTCTGCAGTGGCACAAATACGTAAAACCAAAGGGGTTCGAAATTAGGCCCATAGTAGTATTGAAAGCACGGTTTTGAACACTGGTTAGGTATGGTAGCTAATGTGGATGTTCATATTCTACCCGATTAAGTTTCTTCAAATTGTATCACGCACTGGCTATCAAACACTCATTTTCGTTTGCTTCGCTCACTCAATCAGCGCGTCTAGTGACTCAAAACCCACCACCACTGCTAATGATCCCCTCTTTCTAATGATTACTTCCGTCCGTTATATTTTTCCATGTTCATGGTGGGGGAAATATCAGCATACCATGTGACCAAATCCCCCCCCCCCCCCCCTCCCCGCACACACTTCTATTATATTCTGCCAGCCATGTTCATGCTGGGGAAAATAAATAAGGCTCAAGGCAAGTCTCGAACTCGAGAAGCATGCTGTCCTGAAAAGCTTTCCTGCAATTCAATCCGTCCAACCAGACGCGCGGGCCGCGGGCCGTGATCGGTGCGTGCTACCTGACCTTTTGAGTAATTATACACATACGTAGATCATAAGTGCGCGAGCACCTAACATAAAGGATAAAGACGCTACCTTTGGTCTGTGTTTTCAAAAAGATCCACAATACGCAGCCAAGAGTTTTCACACACCGAAAGTTTTTCTTCAAATTCGGCCAACTGCTCCTACAACTTCAACGTGGTAACGTTTTTCAGACTTCAAGGTGGAGTAATCATGAACGTATGCCAACATACAGTGCACGAACCAATTATTCTGTTGAACAGCTGCTAGTAATTTAACTGACACCGATCATTATTTAAGCAGGCCTGTTCAGATAAACTACGAAGGTACTTCACAGTCGTAATATTTGAACCACTCGTACCATTTGGACGTTAACAGCGATACTGTGAGTCAGGATTAATAAACAAAAATGATATCGTTAACTTGATGTTCGCCGTCAGATTTAAACAGGGTCGTTCACCCCCTAAACCAAAACACAGTAACGCAGGCCCCCAACCACACCTACGGTATTTTTTTTTTGCACTTCAAAAACAAAGTGAGGATTCCCCTTTAAGGGTAGCCAATTTCAGCAAGACAATCTACGGGAACACCACAAACTTCCGTTTAGTAGGTTATTGGGCTTACGTCGGGGAAATGACACATTTTAAGACAACTGCTCTATATGGCTAGTTTTTTGCCCATTTTTAAAGGAACACCCGGCCTGCCTTATAACATTCAGCCTGCCTCATCACAGCCACGCGAAGATCGCCATCCGCGCATTTACAGCGCTAAGGTCGGCTGGGGTGCTATCTGCGTTCCTCGCACAGACGAACGTAGCTGCTGTCTCAGTTGGCTTTGGGAATAGTACACGAAACAGTATCCAGTTAAAGATTGTGTCGTCACAAACCGGAATGATTCTCGTATTTTAACATCATAATTTATAATTTTCTAGGCTAGTGTCTTATAATTTTGCTTCGACGATCTATTGGATAATTAATTTTAATTTTTACCGCATTAGTCTTTTAGAGTTTTGATCTTATCGTAATTATTAGAAAATTAGTATATGCACACACAGAGATGAAACGTCATGATTATTGTAAGCACGCAAAGCATCATATACGTGTAGGATACAGTAAATAAAGTTAACAATTATTCAACATAAAATCTCCTAGACGCCACATTTTAAAACGGATTTTTACGGAGGGATTTTTACTTTGGGGCCGTATTAGATGTGGTGGATCGAGAAAAATGGCGCTGGGAGGTATATCCCTTTAAACAAAGGCTTTGCACTAGAATTTTTTTTAATATTTTTTTTTAAAACACGTTGGGGCGTTTTGGCGGTGTGGGAGGGGGAAAGGTCACACGGTTCAGAGCTGGCGTAATATGCTATTGTCGATTACCTTTGTGGAGGGTTCTCTGGGACCCGAGCAAAACGAGCCATCGCAGCCCAAGGGCCAGTGTCCTAATCTCCAAACCAAGCGAATGCCGGTTCGAATCCAGCGACTAACCAATTAAAAAAAATAGCCTGGATATCAGTTCGGGTGTTAGGAGGTCAGCGTGTTCGTCAAGACGTTTGCTTGCAAAGTTTTCGATTTCGTTCATCAATGGTTAAAGGTAATTGTTGTATGTCGGTGTTTTAGGGGGAAAAACGGCAAGGAGACGATTTGGGCGGTTGATATAAAAGAAAGTGTGATGTTCTGTAATATACCCACACTCCGGTACGTAGGTGGCGCTGCTTTGTGACGGGTCGTCACTAAATGATGCAATGCGCGCGTACAATAATCATGACGTTTCATCACTGTGTGTACATCTACTAATTTTCTAATAATTACCATGAGATCTACAATCTAATAGACTAATGCGGTAAAAATTTAAATTAATTATTCCAATAGATCGCCGAAGCAAAATTATACGACACTAGTCTAGAAAATTATAAATTGTGATTTTAAAATACAAGAATCATTCCGGTTTTTGACGACACGATCAATGGGTTCACGCTGGCTGGACTATTAGGCGCAATGCCAGTTGAGACAGTAGCTATGATTTTTATTGCGAGGAACGAAGCTACCGTCTCAGTTGACCTTATAGCTGTGGTAAATACGCGGATGTGATCGTCGCGTGGGTGTTGTGAAGCAGGCGGAAGGTTATAAGGCAGGCGGCATGTTGCTTTAACATTACTCAAGTAAGCTCCAGTTCATCGCAGAAAGTAACCAAAAATGGGGTACGAGGACGTTTGTGTGCGTATGCATTCTTTTAACACCCAGTCAAGGTAACTTGTACCTCACCATCCTCCTTTTTTTTAACGGTATTGGTCACAGTAACATCTGTGACCTGTTAAAGTAAAGTCGTTTTGGTGTGTCCTGTTCGAGTTATTTCTGCGGTAATTCAGTTTGGGATCCAGTTTCAATAGGGTTCCCTGCTAAATTTATCCCGCCAGATGTCGCTACCACCGATCACGCTTCCGGCAGCATTGACACACGCGTGAGCCAGCACTGTGTGAGCTAGCGGTCTGCGTGTATGTTTAAACTTTGTATCTCGAATTTACTAAATATTCGACCCACGTTATTTATTGTGAGTAAATAAAAGTTAACAGCATAAATGCCAACATTTTGCTGCGTCCCTCTTTGCAAAAGATCAGAAGGACATTTGTTATTCAAGGAGAGAAAAAGTTGGTCGTCGAATACGGCTGTTAGCTTTACGGTGGTAAATCGTTTCATACCTGGTTTGCATCAGTGCTCAACTTATTAATTTTTTTTTTCGAATAAAACGGCTAGGCTGAAATTAAGTGGTTGTTGTTTCTGGTTACGTGTTGGGCAGGCTTCGAAAAGTTAGTAGTTTCTCGACGCATGCGAATGGAAGAGGGTGACAAATAAGGATTAGGCTCTGTAAGTTCGAATATTTCTTTTCCAAATTTGTTTCCATTCATTTTTTTTCCAACTAACCTAAAGCATTTACATTTTTGCCGTTTCGTATATTGGTGTCCTTTTTTTTCCTTAAAAAAAGCAGTTCTCGTAACGACCGAAACAGTAGAGGCTATAAATAAATTTTGTGTAACATTAACACATGAATACTATCAAATAAACGTCAACTGAACATCGGGTATTTTCAAAGAAAGGAAAAATTTTAATATAATTATTTTACAGCATTTTTACATTGGTTTCGTCCATTTTCATTTTGCTGTCGTCCATCGTTGTAGTCTGTACAAATACAACAATGGAAGAAATCAAAATGAAAGTGGACGAAAGCTAAAAAGGACGAAACCAACGTAAAAAAAGCTTTAAATAACAATTTCCGTGTTGTTAAATTGCGTAACACTTTCGAGGCTAATATACATAATTTAATCGCAAATTTAATAGGCCTGTTTATGTTACTGCAAATACGCAATGGGAATTTAGGTTTTCGTTTAAATTACCAACTTCAGTAACATACGAAAACTCGCTGTAGCCTTTAAATAGGGAGGGGGGTGGGGCGAACATTAATGTTTAATATTAACATTAACATTAATGGGAAAAAAGAACTGCAAAAAAAAAAAAAGGAATGCAGCTGTAACCCAATACAAATGATTATAGGATACAAAATTTTTTTTTTTAAAAACACTAAAGCAAAAGCGATATAAAAAGCACTGTAAACCACCAGTGGCAACTGGCAAGAAGTATTAACGGTTAGTAGTGGCTTTTGCACAGTTGTATATTGCCATTCTGCGCAGGAGTGAAGCCATTTAACGCTGGGGGAAAAAATAGTTAGTTTGTTTAAAACGGGGGCGTCGGACGAACGTCTAACTGGAAAATCGTCTAATGGGATAATTGTCTAAAATCTGCCTAAATAAAAAATCTGGAAAAGCATCTAACCGGAAATTCGTATAATGGAAAATCGTCTAATATCCCTGCCTCGCTCGCGCTGCCGCGCTCGCTGCGGCTATACATATAACATCAGAAACCGCAGTTAGACTTTAATCCAGTTAGACGTTTATCCATTATACAGTTATCCATTATACGATATTACGTTTAGATGCTTTTCCAGATTTTTTATTTAGGCAGATTTTAGACAATTATCCCATTAGACGATTTTCCAGTTAGACGTTCGTCCGACGCCCCCGTTTTAAACAAACTAACTATTTTTTCCCCCAGCGTTAAATGGCTTCACTCCTGCGCAGAATGGCAATATACAACTGTGCAAAAGCCACTACTAACCGTTAATACTTCTTGCCAGTTGCCACTGGTGGTTTACAGTGCTTTTTATATCGCTTTTGCTTTAGTGTTTTTAAAAAAAAAAATTTTGTATCCTATAATCATTTGTATTGGGTTACAGCTGCATTCCTTTTTTTTTTTTTGCAGTTCTTTTTTCCCATTAATGTTAATGTTAATATTAAACATTAATGTTCGCCCCACCCCCCTCCCTATTTAAAGGCTACAGCGAGTTTTCGTATGTTACTGAAGTTGGTAATTTAAACGAAAACCTAAATTCCCATTGCGTATTTGCAGTAACATAAACAGGCCTATTAAATTTGCGATTAAATTATGTATATTAGCCTCGAAAGTGTTACGCAATTTAACAACACGGAAATTGTTATTTAAAGCTTTTTTTACGTTGGTTTCGTCCTTTTTAGCTTTCGTCCACTTTCATTTTGATTTCTTCCATTGTTGTATTTGTACAGACTACAACGATGGACGACAGCAAAATGAAAATGGACGAAACCAATGTAAAAATGCTGTAAAATAATTATATTAAAATTTTTCCTTTCTTTGAAAATACCCGATGTTCAGTTGACGTTTATTTGATAGTATTCATGTGTTAATGTTACACAAAATTTATTTATAGCCTCTACTGTTTCGGTCGTTACGAGAACTGCTTTTTTTAAGGAAAAAAAAGGACACCAATATACGAAACGGCAAAAATGTAAATGCTTTAGGTTAGTTGGAAAAAAAATGAATGGAAACAAATTTGGAAAAGAAATATTCGAACTTACAGAGCCTAATCCTTATTTGTCACCCTCTTCCATTCGCATGCGTCGAGAAACTACTAACTTTTCGAAGCCTGCCCAACACGTAACCAGAAACAACAACCACTTAATTTCAGCCTAGCCGTTTTATTCGAAAAAAAAAATTAATAAGTTGAGCACTGATGCAAACCAGGTATGAAACGATTTACCACCGTAAAGCTAACAGCCGTATTCGACGACCAACTTTTTCTCTCCTTGAATAACAAATGTCCTTCTGATCTTTTGCAAAGAGGGACGCAGCAAAATGTTGGCATTTATGCTGTTAACTTTTATTTACTCACAATAAATAACGTGGGTCGAATATTTAGTAAATTCGAGATACAAAGTTTAAACATACACGCAGACCGCTAGCTCACACAGTGCTGGCTCACGCGTGTGTCAATGCTGCCGGAAGCGTGATCGGTGGTAGCGACATCTGGCGGGATAAATTTAGCAGGGAACCCTATTGAAACTGGATCCCAAACTGAATTACCGCAGAAATAACTCGAACAGGACACACCAAAACGACTTTACTTTAACAGGTCACAGATGTTACTGTGACCAATACCGTTAAAAAAAAGGAGGATGGTGAGGTACAAGTTACCTTGACTGGGTGTTAAAAGAATGCATACGCACACAAACGTCCTCGTACCCCATTTTTGGTTACTTTCTGCGATGAACTGGAGCTTACTTGAGTAATGTTAAAGCAACATGCCGCCTGCCTTATAACCTTCCGCCTGCTTCACAACACCCACGCGACGATCACATCCGCGTATTTACCACAGCTATAAGGTCAACTGAGACGGTAGCTTCGTTCCTCGCAATAAAAATCATAGCTACTGTCTCAACTGGCATTGCGCCTAATAGTCCAGCCAGCGTGAACCCATTGATCGTGTCGTCAAAAACCGGAATGATTCTTGTATTTTAAAATCACAATTTATAATTTTCTAGACTAGTGTCGTATAATTTTGCTTCGGCGATCTATTGGAATAATTAATTTAAATTTTTACCGCATTAGTCTATTAGATTGTAGATCTCATGGTAATTATTAGAAAATTAGTAGATGTACACACAGTGATGAAACGTCATGATTATTGTACGCGCGCATTGCATCATTTAGTGACGACCCGTCACAAAGCAGCGCCACCTACGTACCGGAGTGTGGGTATATTACAGAACATCACACTTTCTTTTATATCAACCGCCCAAATCGTCTCCTTGCCGTTTTTCCCCCTAAAACACCGACATACAACAATTACCTTTAACCATTGATGAACGAAATCGAAAACTTTGCAAGCAAACGTCTTGACGAACACGCTGACCTCCTAACACCCGAACTGATATCCAGGCTATTTTTTTTAATTGGTTAGTCGCTGGATTCGAACCGGCATTCGCTTGGTTTGGAGATTAGGACACTGGCCCTTGGGCTGCGATGGCTCGTTTTGCTCGGGTCCCAGAGAACCCTCCACAAAGGTAATCGACAATAGCATATTACGCCAGCTCTGAACCGTGTGACCTTTCCCCCTCCCACACCGCCAAAACGCCCCAACGTGTTTTAAAAAAAAATATTAAAAAAAATTCTAGTGCAAAGCCTTTGTTTAAAGGGATATACCTCCCAGCGCCATTTTTCTCGATCCACCACATCTAATACGGCCCCAAAGTAAAAATCCCTCCGTAAAAATCCGTTTTAAAATGTGGCGTCTAGGAGATTTTATGTTGAATAATTGTTAACTTTATTTACTGTATCCTACACGTATATGATGCTTTGCGTGCTTACAATAATCATGACGTTTCATCTCTGTGTGTGCATATACTAATTTTCTAATAATTACGATAAGATCAAAACTCTAAAAGACTAATGCGGTAAAAATTAAAATTAATTATCCAATAGATCGTCGAAGCAAAATTATAAGACACTAGCCTAGAAAATTATAAATTATGATGTTAAAATACGAGAATCATTCCGGTTTGTGACGACACAATCTTTAACTGGATACTGTTTCGTGTACTATTCCCAAAGCCAACTGAGACAGCAGCTACGTTCGTCTGTGCGAGGAACGCAGATAGCACCCCAGCCGACCTTAGCGCTGTAAATGCGCGGATGGCGATCTTCGCGTGGCTGTGATGAGGCAGGCTGAATGTTATAAGGCAGGCCGGGTGTTCCTTTAAAAATGGGCAAAAAACTAGCCATATAGAGCAGTTGTCTTAAAATGTGTCATTTCCCCGACGTAAGCCCAATAACCTACTAAACGGAAGTTTGTGGTGTTCCCGTAGATTGTCTTGCTGAAATTGGCTACCCTTAAAGGGGAATCCTCACTTTGTTTTTGAAGTGCAAAAAAAAAAATACCGTAGGTGTGGTTGGGGGCCTGCGTTACTGTGTTTTGGTTTAGGGGGTGAACGACCCTGTTTCAATCTGACGGCGAACATCAAGTTAACGATATCATTTCTGTTTACTAATCCTGACTCACAGTATCGCTGTTAACGTCCAAATGGTACGAGTGGTTCAAATATTACCACTGCGAAGTACCTTCGTAGTTATCTCAACAGGCCTGCGTAAATAATGATCGGTGTCAGTTAAATTACTAGCAGCTGTTCAACAGAATAATTGGTTCGTGCACTGTATGTTGGCATACGTTCATGATTACTCCACCTTGAAGTCTGAAAAACGTTACCACGTTGAAGTTGTAGGAGCAGTTGGCCGAATTTGAAGAAAAACTTTCGGTGTGTGAAAACTCTTGGCTGCGTATTGTGGATCTTTTTGAAAACACAGACCAAAGGTAGCGTCTTTATCCTTTATGTTAGGTGCTCGCGCACTTATGATCTACGTATGTGTATAATTACTCAAAAGGTCAGGTAGCACGCACCGATCACGGCCCGCGGCCCGCGCGTCTGGTTGGACGGATTGAATTGCAGGAAAGCTTTTCAGGACAGCATGCTTCTCGAGTTCGAGACTTGCCTTGAGCCTTATTTATTTTCCCCAGCATGAACATGGCTGGCAGAATATAATAGAAGTGTGTGCGGGGAGGGGGGGGGGGGGGGGATTTGGTCACATGGTATGCTGATATTTCCCCCACCATGAACATGGAAAAATATAACGGACGGAAGTAATCATTAGAAAGAGGGGATCATTAGCAGTGGTGGTGGGTTTTGAGTCACTAGACGCGCTGATTGAGTGAGCGAAGCAAACGAAAATGAGTGTTTGATAGCCAGTGCGTGATACAATTTGAAGAAACTTAATCGGGTAGAATATGAACATCCACATTAGCTACCATACCTAACCAGTGTTCAAAACCGTGCTTTCAATACTACTATGGGCCTAATTTCGAACCCCTTTGGTTTTACGTATTTGTGCCACTGCAGAGCTGCGGCAATACTGGCTACGAGCCTAGCAGCTCGAGGCAGTCGTTGGGCTAGCTGCAAGGTGCACTGAATATACGTGGAGGGAAAAACATTAGCGTCGTTTGTCAACCCAATGCTGTGACCGAAAAATGTTTCTTTTTGGGCTGCTGCTAGCATTTTTAGCAAGAGAGGGGGGGAGGAAGGAGGCGAAAGTGCGTTGCAGATTCGAGGGGGGGGAAGAGGAAGATGGGGAGGAATCCATGTAGGCTTCGTTTGGTGGGAGTTGAGGGAGGGATGGAATAATGGCAGAAGTACGTCGTAGCAAAGGTACGTCGTAACAATTCTTGGTCGTAGTAAAAGCAGAAAAGAAATGTTTGAAAATAAACGATGCAGGAGGATTTGGACCGGTATTAATTCACGTTTGTGGTAGGTGCGGGGGAAAGGGTGAAGCGATGGCATGGAAGAAATTAGACAACGTCGTAAGTTTGGTGGTAGTAAGTACATTGACGTGTCTTTATCGCAGTTCGAGAAAAAAGAAAAGGAGCCGAATAATTGTTGATTGCTAGTAGAAGGTTGGGCGAGTGAATGTTGGCACGCAATCTAAATTCCACAGGTGGATATCGCGTCGCGTGTTCAAACCCAAAACATTGGATTCTGAGAAAGGTGAGGGAATTTCCGAGTAAAATATTGGCTCTATTTTGCTCTCTGTTTGGAAATAGAATCAATATCAACATTAAAATAATACGAAATGTATACAATTAAAAAGCAAAGATGTCCGTACGTGCACATTTTTCAAATATGAC
>JAHWFP010093802.1:25690-40666 GCA_023313725.1 Lithobius niger | reverse complement strand
ATTGTGCTTAAACAAATTAAACCAAGTAAGTAATATAATAAATAAATGAATAAATAAATAGCATATAGTATTATTATTATTATAGCAGCATTGGTATAAATTGTCCTGTAAGTGTAAAACCAGCCTTGAAATACTGTTCAGTTTGTGAGTACAAGTCAAGAGCAGATTTCTTCAAATGCTGAAGACAGACTATCATATACGGTATGTCCATGTGGTCATAGCCTCAATTTAGACTCGGCTTCAAGAATACTGCCTAAATCTTAGAGTACAGCACTACAATATGGCCTCTTGCGATAGTGCTACCCTCTTTTGAAATTGCTGGTGATATTACTGCAATACCAATGGTATTATAATGCTGCAATAATAATAATTATATTAATAATAATATATATTACTTATTTAAAAAAAAATTATGTATTCTAACATTACACACAGAAAATACACTGTGATGATTCTCACCAAATTGCTTTTGTAAATTCTGTTTAACCTAATTTTAGCTTTAGTAATTCGTGGAAATTAACTGGTATTACTGTGTACAGCAAATACTATTTGTGTATATTTATAAGCCTCCATCTTCATTTATTTACCGTAAAGCACATTTAATATTCTTCGTGTAATTTGCTTTGACTTTTAAGATTTGTAAAAATTATCTGTGAACTGGAAAGAAACAAAATCAAAATGAGAAACGAAACCAAAGTAAAACAGAACGAAACCAATTTTAAAGAATATATGATAATGTAGCATGCATCGTGAACGCATCTTCGTGACAAGAAAATTAACACAATTTTATTAATTTCAAACTATCAAAATAGGTTTCTTTATTAAGGCTTTCTCCGTTACATGTTTAAATCTTACGTAATCTACGCTTTATTTGTGTGTCAATAGGGTTTTTGGTTAATAGTATTTCGGAATCCAGTAAAAATTCAGATTTACCACCAGTTACATGCCATTTTTAGTACTAATTGTATGACTCATTCGCTAGATGGCTTCCAGCGATGAAGGCTGCTGTACAAAACAAACTGCATTCCTTTTCTGGTTTAGAACGTAGGGGTGTAATAGGAATAGCATGGGAGAGTGCGTAAGTAAAGTATTGTTAGTGTTGTTGGCATCATCCCTCATTCGACGGTCGAAATTCTGACAGTGGGAACAGGTATACTAACGTGTTATACTAATATGCACGCTATTGTGTTGCAACAAATCTAAATTATGTTACCAAAGAAATGGTGTCCACGTCACGAAAATACAGCAAAATGTTAAAAATTTGGAGTGATTTGGAGTGATTTGGATGTGTTAAATAAATTGTAAGGAAGTATTGTTATGTGTATCTAGACACATGTTTGTGTTTCACATCAAATCTAAGTTACGTTGGCAAAGAAATTGTCCCCACGTCCGATTCACGAAAAATAAACAAAATGTTAAATTAAATCAAAAACTCGTAATTACATACACAAATAGTACACGCAATACAAAAAGTGTCATGTAAATGGTTATATACAGGCGAATTTTCGATGGCTGAAATCTTCCACCTTCTTCTGGCCAAGCCTCGGAAACTTGGAAGCAACTGCGCAGACGTTCACAAATTTTGAATTCGGCGCACGATCCCAGTGGGACTAGCTCGAGCATTTGCTTGGACAGCTCACTGTGTTAACGGTGCTGCCCTCTTCCTGTGGTGTAATATGGAAAGGTCTCCACTGTGCTTCAAGTTGGTGTACTAGATAAGGTGTAGTGAATTGCATTACAGTAAAACCTCTTTAACTCGAACTCGAGATTACAGTTTGAGTTAAGCAGAGTTTGAGTTAAACAGAAACACATTAAAACACAAGTCAAGCTGTTGGTCTGGGGAATACTGAGTGCATCTTTGCATCCAATGTTAAGTGTAGATTGGTTTAATGTGTGAAATGTACTACTGCTGTAGTACTAATTCCGCAGTAAAAACAGCAGAAATACTTTTTTCTGGTACAAAAGCGACACAGAACTCATGGTGGTGGTGGTGGTGGTAGTAAAATTACCATCTGGAGTTTGAGTTAACTGATATTTGTTTCAGATAACGAGGTTAATTTTGTATTGGGCCAACCAAATAGCAGAAAATTGTTTGACTTAACTGATAGTTTGACTTACGCGAGTTTGAGTTAACAAGGTTTTACTGAATTTCCGGATGGGAAGGCTCCTGTTCATTCATCAAAGGGATTTTATTCTCACGGCAGTGTGAAATTGACAGGGACTCAAGTGCTCGCAGGTGATTTTCGTCACAGGAGTTGAATGCAGCAACACTCAGGGGTTTTCCCAGTCAATGGTGTGCCGCGATGGCGTTCTTTTTTATTTCTGCTTCGACTGTTGCTTTCAGATGTTCGGAGACCCTTTTGCTAACCGTACGTTTGGTTTCTCCCACATTTCCCTTTGGACAGTCTTTGCATGGTACGCAGTAGACAGCAGACTTGGTGTTGGGCAGTCACACAGGGGGTTCCGCGATCTTGCTTGAGCTAGTCCCACTGGGATTGTAGACCGAATTCAAATTTGTGAACGTTCGTGCAGTTTCTTTTTAGTTTCCGAGGCTTGGCCTTCGAAAATTCACCTATAAATAACCATTTACATGGAACTTTTGGTATTGCGTGAACTGTTTGTGTATGTAAATTCTGTTAAGCCAAAGTAAATTCGACGATGTCAATCTTTATGAAAAAACTGGTTAATTGGTCACCAAATTGACAACTTCTTTACCAGTTTTTGGCCTTTCAAAGGAGTGACGTGAACTAAACAAACCACAAAGTAAAATAAGTATAACCATTGTACTAAATACACATAAATCGCTGGAAATAATATTAAGGAAAATTGGAAATTAGCCAACAGCGAAAATCATACACTAGAAATAACGTAGTTCATTAAGCCACCTTTATGCACTTACGTTTCGTCGGAGTGGCATGACTCGGATTCGAACCAGCTACCCAGTTCGCCCCCAGATCACTTGCATAGCGCCTTAATCGCTATGGCCACATCCTCCAATGGCATAAAGATAACTCACTGAACCCGTTATTAATGTCACGACCGTGACCAAGGCTACATTCGACCGAAATTCACTCGGCCATAGACAATGTAGAGGGAAGACAAATCATACACTCACAAGGCTCAATAAATGAAAACTAAATACAGCCTTTATTAAGCCTTGTGAGTGTATGATTTGTCTTCCCTCTGCATTGTCTATGGCCGAGTGAATTTCGGTCGAATTGAGCCTTGGTCACAGTCGTGACCTTAATAACGGGTTCAGTGAGTTATCTTTATGCCAGTGGAGGATGTGGCCATAGCGATTGAGGCGCTATGTAAGTGATTTGGGGACGAATTGGGGGCGAACTGGGTAGCCGGTTCGAATCCGGGTCATGCTACTCCGACGAAATGTAAGTGCATAAAGGTGGCTTACTGAACTACGTTATTTCTAGTGTATGATTTTCGCTGTTGGCTAATTTCCAACAACCATTGTAAGTATTGTAAATATTGGGAAAAGTAGAAGTTTACTTGAGTGCCTAATTTGGAAAATTGGGGAAAATGCTGTTGACGTGGCACATTATTACTCATCTGGATTGGAATTCGGTAACAACTTTTACTCAGTACATAATGAAAAAAAAAACGTGATATATCCAAAACCAAAACTGGTAAAAGGGACCGCCAAGTTAAGAATATTTCGGCCTCTCAAAGGATTGATATCAACACATCAAAATATTCGCTAAGTTAATCACACCCAATAATAATTTGTATGTTAAACGAAAACTTGAACATTGCTGCCGAAAGGGTGTCTGAACACATGCAGGACATCCAGAACTAGAAAAATAGGATTGCTGTCCACCACTTCATTTTCATCACAAAATACCATGGAAAAAGCTAAAATGCTCCTGATGTAAAACCCATAATTCGAGCCACACCTGCGTGACCTTGAATTCCTGGCCATACAACGCCTACAGAACAATTGCATAGGCGTAATGAACATTCAAGAAATCGTTGAATAATTATTTTTCAATACCCTGCCCACCAAGGAATTAAAAAATTACCACACCGGAGCTCTCCTCCAGTTTCACACAGTCCTTCCTGAAACCAACAAGTGAGGGAAGAGAGAGGGCGCCACCGTCATCACAACTGATAGTTGACTCCATCAGCACCTCTTTTTCAGATATTTGTGATGTTTTCTGTAGTGTTTACCATGTTTCCTGAAGAAGACTGAGGACTTTTTGTATTTGCTAAACATCAGTACATTTGGCTGAAAATTTGCAGTACAGGCTGTCTGTGTAACGTCCTGTTAGGTTAAAGAGTACATGAACTTTTGTAATCATAAAGGTCAAAAATGTTTTTTTTTTAGTATTTAGTTGCTTTCAAATAAAAAAAATTATCTGAAGAGACAAAATTTCTTCTAGGAGGAAGAACTTCGTACTCTGAAAAGCAATTTGCAGTCTTTAAATCACGACGTTACCCCGATGTTTCAAGTAAACGAATACGATGTACTTGAGCATATTGGTTCAGGAGCATTCGGTAGTGTATACAAGGTGAAAAAACAGAATGGACAGCTGTATGCCATGAAAGAGGTAAGCCCGTTAATATTGTTATTACATAGTTAAACTTTACAACAATAAACCTGGTATAACTATGCTATTTCTTAAGCTTTTCATGCAACAATCCATGCGAAAATGATTGTTATTAACATAAACAATGTAGTACTCTATTTCCAAAGCCCTTGGACTACACTATTATAAAGAGGTTTCTTGTATTTAGTGACCAAAAGAACAAAGCTGTTTCAAGCACGCCCTACTAACAGTTGTTATGGGGAACACTTAATTTCTGAATTTTATTTGAAAGTTAGAACCAAGGAACTTCTTTCACCTCTGCAGCAGCTTATTCACATGTTGTAAATATTTCTTGTTGTACTCGAGTTATGACAGTGTTGTTTCACACTCTTTACTCCGCGATTTCTAGTTCTGAGATCACCAGTGATGATATTCCAATTGACCAGTGATGATGAGCCATTGGTTGAGGAATTAATGGTTTTGTGTGTGGGTCATACAAAACCACAGTTGGTCATTATGGCAGAGTGGGTAGCCAGAGATGACATAAGCATTAACTACGTTTTCACATTAATTTTTGCGTAAGTGCTTACAGAACCATGGTTAAAACCTACAATTATAGATGAGGTGGTTCCTCCAAGTTACCAAATCTATCGTGTAAATCATTTACTCACAACACATGGAGGTCAGGCTATTTATGAAAAAGATAAATGCAACATTTGTCTGAATTCAGAGGTTGTCAGTATGGATTCCTGTTAAAATACACTGCTCCATTTCAGGTATAGGATATTTTATCACCACTGGGAAAAGGTGATTTTTGCTGAAATGACCTGTTTTCAGAACTGGGCACAGGCGTGGAATACAAAGCAGGTCATTATGAGGAGATGAGCATTTAACTCAATGAAATTGACTGGGAATCTGAATTCGAGGGCGAGACATCTGAGGAATGTTGGATCCTTTAAGAAGTGAACTTCAATCCTTGATTGAGCAATTTGTCCCAGTGTACCATACAAGAGATAGGCGATCTGCCCGTCATACAGACTTACTACAAGGTATTAAAACTGAACAGCTCTGAAAGGAATATTATAGTTGGAGAGTCTACCCATGCAGCGCTTAAGAAAATGTCATAAGCTGACAATGCCTTAACGTATGTATGCAACAGCATCAACTGTGAAAGAAAAGCCTGCAATATACTTCAACCATTGCTGTGTTCTGATGGATCTGTTGTGACCCCTCTTAAGATGGTGGAATTACTAAGCTCTATTTTTTTCACCAACCTCTGATAATTCTACACCCTTGCCCTTTAATCTGCAAAGATCAAATGGCAACGATCTTGTGATTGGAACTATATTGCCAACTTGTTCTTGGAATTGCATACAGGTAAGGCTGTGCTCCAGATAGTATTTCACTACGAGCACTTCAAGCGCTGTAGTAATCTCTGCTTGGACACTGAAATTGTGCTAGAGGGTTGGAAGGAATCTAATATCATTCCTATTCACACAAAGGGCACCAAAACCCTAGCTGAGGGTAAATTTTCCTGCGTGCCATACATAACTAAATGAAAAAGAAAAAAATACGAACTAGTCACTTCATGAGAAACTGCTCATACCCCAGTAACTCGCTATGCCTACAAGTTCTCCAAATGTGGATGCAAGCCAATGAATTAAAATTTCCATTTCATTTCTTATCCGTTTTTTTATTGTCTTTAAACTCATTTGCTAGTGAAGGTATCCTAGGTTTTGGTCAACCCAAAAATTGATATTTTGAAAAGGTATCAGCCTTTAAGAAATGGTGTTATCAAGTTTCTATAAAAGATAATTTTTTTTATTTTCGTCTTCGTTAAAAGATACGTGTGCTACACCCAATGTTTGGAAGAACTAACAAGGAGAGAGATGATAGTGTTGGACAAGTTATTAGCGAAATCAACATTGTGCGACAGCAACTACGTCATCCGAACATCGTTCGTTACTATAAAGTATTCACGGAAAGTAAGTTAAAAGTAATAGCCTGCACAATATATGGAACATGGAGGAGTTCTACTGGTCCTATTGATATCTTGAACCCACTTTGTTTAAGCTACTGCTTTCTTTCATTAGTCAACAATACCACTACTTGCAGGCAATATTACTGAAGTAATGTAAGGATAAATCTCGAAACAATGATGCTCAAACTCAAAAATGTCAATGCTCATCACATCAGTATTGCGAAGTATTGTGTCAATACTTCAATACTACAATTGTGTCAAATACTCATCACATCAGTATTGCGAAGTATTGTGACGAGTATTGACATTTTTGAGTTTGAGCGTCATTTGTTTACTCGATATTTCTATAACTCAAAGTAAAATGATAAATCTGCTACAGCGAAAATATACTCTAGAAACATACACTGGAAGCAGTCACTGCTGGTCATCTTTGCAATGACTGTTTCCATCGATGTGCAAGGCAGTTCCATACCTACTGGTATTAGTGTTGCATCACAGTATCACCCGGTTAAATACTCCCCTTTGTATATATATATATACTTTGCCAAATTTGACCAATTTTGACATTCCATGCGCCATATTCACTTTTTTTTTAACAAACCAAAACCATGAACAATTTTTGAAAAATTGATTAGATGCACAATTTTACATTTCTCTGGGACCTTAGCTGGACTTGGTTTTGGGGTTCAGGGACACAAATTACACCGCTGTGCTTCGTTATTTCAAACCCTGAATACTCGAAAGTACCAACAAGTAAGGACTTGACAAATAATATTCTACCACCAGAAGTGTGGTGAAAATCATGGCTAGCAACCGTAGAACTTCATTTAATTAGAAATCTGCCGCGTCTCTGGAGTAGACATTGTGTGGGCAGGACACATTGGTAATTGAATTTCGGTAATTGTTCAAATAATTGAATGTTTTTATTATCTTGGCCCTGTTGCTAAACTCCCAGTTTTTGAGGGCTAAAACTAATAAACTAATACTATAAAGCTATTGTTAGCGCCCATGGGCACTTGGATATAATTAGATAAAAAAAACCGGGGGAATTAAATCAAGGATAACCCATTTTCTAACCTTACTCTCTCACGGAAAAGTCTCAGATTCTACGTGAACTGGATTCAATCGAGCATTAACGCAATGACTTTGTTTTCATTTATTTACAAATTTTTCTGTATTGTCCGTGAGCCATGGCTGTTTGCCGTGATGTCATCATGAGTTAGCCAGTGATGAACGAGAACAGCAGATCATGGCCGTCTGAGTCTTGAATGGACTAGCCCAGTCATGTGATATGCACATCATGATAAACAGCTGTGGCGCGTGGTTTAGATCATTCCTCTTCCAAAATAGAACAGAATTCAGTTAGTTCTAAATTCTCACCATTTGGATTTTGGAAGAGGGACAATCTAATAAAGTAAATTTGTGAGTAAATGAGAATAAAGGCCTTGTGTTTTTTCTAGACTAAATCCTGATTATGGATGTGAATGATCGCTTAGGCCTAATCGCCAACTTTTCTGTGATGGATGGCATTAAATTAAATGTTGATTTCATTAACTGTATACAGCTTTTAGTTAATTTTGAAGCATAAACACCACTATTTACGGGGAGTCATTAACTGCATGAAGCTTTTGTTATTTTGTAAAGGATGGGTGCTAATATTGATCTATTTCACAATTTTTTCTTCAAGGTATTTTAAGCATTGCCAGGGTGATTATTAGGCCATATAAGGTTTCTTTCAATGTTAATGCTTTCTGCAGATGGATATGAGAAAAAGTTTTCTCCCGGACCGTGAAGTGCATGAAAAATGAGCATCAGCTTCCATAAAATAATTAGAAAAACTTGCGTGTGTAGTATTATGCCTCTTTTGATAAGGAATTTTATTCCAGATAAGGTTTATCAAGAGAACAATTTGCAGTTTACATTATGAAGACTAATGGTGTTTATTTTTCCGTACAAGTATTGTAGCATTACGCTAAAATTAGAATTCCAAATTGTGCTGACAAGTCTTTTCTTTGTAGATGAGAAGCTCTATGTGATAATGGAATTAATAGATGGAGTATCACTTGCAGAGCATATTAGTTCATTAAGAGAGAAAAAAGAAACTTTTCAAGAAACAACCATATGGTACATTTTCGTACAGGTAAGTTTATTGTGAGGTTGGGGATGGGGGTGGAGTGGGGTTTGTTGAAAAGGGGGGGAAAAAACGGTTGTATATTTCATACACTCAAAATGCATAGCTACTACTTTCCACTTCACTTAGGTGGTAGTGGGTATGTGGCATGCTGGTTGTTCTACAGAAGGCTTCACCAATTTTGCAAATCGTAAATTACGTATTTGGAGAGCAAACACGTAAAATCAAAATCGTGAAACAACAGTTCAGTTGCAGTTTCAATGGTATAAAATGCCCATGTGAAGCTAATACCCATCCATTAAATCATCATATTTCTGCTGCAAAATTAACTGAAAGCTTCATACTGTACGTTTAACGAAATCAACTTATCCTTCCTTAGCAATTCACGGTAGTTAAAGCTTTTCACATTTGGCAAGTATGACATGTTTGAGAGTGCTGTTACAATGTGAATACCGTATTAAATTTGTTATAAGCTTACGTCATTCATATCATTTGTCTGTCATAGATCATTCTTGCATTGCGCTATCTTCACAAAGAAAAAAAAATAGTTCATCGAGACCTGACTCCAAACAACGTCATGCTTAGTGAAAGAAATCAGATTACCATCAGTAAGTTGAAATTAGGCTTTTCCAGTGATATTTGTATAATATAATTTTGTGACCTTGACTAACTAACTTGTAGATTTTGTGGCCAAAAAATATTGTAGCCGATTTTGGACTTGCTCGACAGAAGAGAAGTGAATACAGTAAAATGACTTCTATGGTTGGAACCCTTGTTTACAACTGGTAAGGCTTTTTGTAATAACACAGCCGTTTGAGTTCTGATAATTGGGTGAGCTATACAGCATTAACAAAAAAAGTTTGGTTTGTATAAATGTTGTGGGGTGTAATTCCGGGAAGATTGTTTACCTTGTCAACTCCCTTATAAAGGATCATTGTGTTGATAACTTTCAAATTTAGTGTAAATTGGGAACTCGAAAACCGGAAGCCTATGCCATTACCAAAAAAAAAAAAAATCTTCACTGCAGTACATCTGAGCATGCAAGCAGATAGGCAACCGCCTTTTTTTTTGTTAGCCCCCTCTTTCTACTCTGCCCTCCCCCCCCTCCCCCCTTATCCCCAGCGTACTGTAGAAATAATTTTAATTGCTTGTAAATCCTGTTATTATACTCTGAATTTTATTGCTTTTGTTGTTGTGTGCTCGCACTTGCCTCTTTCGTTTCCAACTAGTAGTTTATTTCGTTATTCTACGACTCGTAGATTAAGAGATAGGGATGTGCGATACTCGAAAAATTCGAGCCGAACCGAGTACATAATGTATACTCGAACTTGGCCCGTCGCTTGCATCCATACTCGGAAAACTTTAATCCGGTGCAAATACGATAACTTCACCAATTTTTGACCGATTTTGATGTTCAAATATACCAAATTCATCATCTCGACAAGCACTTTCTTGTGTGGTGCAAGACTGGAAAACTAGCTGTAGACGTTGACGCGCACAGTCCATTAAGCAGCATCTTAGTTGTTATTACACTACAAATAAAAAAGACACATGCAAAATAAGTGTGTTAACCGAATACTCGAACTCGGCTCGACTCGATTCTTCTGTTGCACACTCGACTGAGCTCCACTCAAATTAAAATTATTCTACTCGCACACCCCTAGTAACATGTTGACTTTGAACAGTCAAGATTATCTTTCGGCGACCCACGATAGACATACAGCCATTAATCAAATCTCTCCACACCTCTCCACTGTACATTGTAAACTATTCAGATGGAACCGCACTGAAGTGTCGATCAAGGTCATTTGGTGTACTTCGATTTTATCTATTGCTGTGTAATATGTGCTGACTGTCTTGCAACAGCAACGGCTTTAAAACATTATTTAATATTTACTATTACGCTGGGTGTGTGGTGCAGTTATTAGTCACTACTTTATATGTGCTGTTGGCAGGCCGATATTATGTAATGAAAAAGTGTGTTTCATCCTAAACTGACTTGGTGTAACCTAAATATATGCTATCGCATGCTTGTAACTGTTTAGTTGGGTTCAAAGATGAGACTAAAGTTCAGTTTATCACAACTCCGTCTAACTTGTCAAAATTCATTGCTGCTAGCGTAGGATGTTTTAATATAATTTTTGCTAAGTATGCACAAAGGATAAGCAATTACTTTTTTGCAACTATTGATGTGGAATCCACTCGTGAGCAGTAGCATCAGAATGCTTCTCGTTTTCCCTGGTTCTGATAATGTTGGATGGCATTGGTTAGTGTTAGGTGCCTTGACTGTTTCATGTGGGTAACAAGTTTCAGTTGAGGTTATGTTAGCTTAGATTTACTTCGACTGCCTTTCACGCTTAAAAAATATCACTTCTAGGGCCATACAATCTTATTTCAGTTAAGTTTCATGGTCGTTTCTGGGAACAGGGGTGATGTGTTAAAATAGTGCCAAAGTTAATTCCATTGTGGGAACGGCAACCCTTCACTTTTTACATTCAGATTCATAACACTATGTATTTCAGCCCAGAAGTGATTCAAAATCACCCATATGGAGAAAAAGCCGATGTTTGGTCTGCTGGTTGCATTTTGTACTTAATGTGCACATTGGATCCACCATTCACAAGTAACAATGTACTTGCGCTAGCAACAAAGGTAAGCTTGCTTGCTTGTTAGCAATTGTAATTTTGGGCAAAGGGAGCTTATTAAAAAAAAAGCTGTCAGATAATCAAACTTTGCTTAACTCCAATAAAGACCTGAAGAAGTTACACAAAATAGAAATTTATGGCTAGAATAAATATGCATTTGAAATCATCACTACCGAATACACTATGCTAACTAAGGTCATTCCCTTATGTTCGTAGCACTCCTCAAATGAGTTTTGCACATCATACAGCTCATACAGACCCAACCCAGTACCCCAGAAGTTTTATCGGAAGAGTCAATCCAACCCCCACAAGTTACAAAACCAGAACAAAAAGAGCTGACTTACTGCCATCCATTCTTAAGCAGCAGTCATATTCAGCACCAGGTCATCCGTTATTCCAAATCTTTGCAAACCCTTAGTGCCGCTTATAGAGTAAACTCTATTGACTGCCCAACTAACTACATAGGCCAACTATAGGCTGGCTTTCGTAATGGATAAGCAATATCAAGACATTGTCTGACGGACATAACATCAGCAATGTCCTCTGTTAGCCAAATTCCAAATTGTTCTTAGGTCCACATAATAAACTTTGAACCACATTACTGGACTTGCCTGGTCAAAGAGGGAGGATGTAGCCATAAAACTAGGAGTCTATAGAAAACGATAGGCGCGTGAGTGGCTATTCTATGTTAGGAGTGCGTATTTTAGTACGCTGTGCTAAGGCCAGAAGGAGCAGCAATACTGCGCTTGCTCCATGTTGTCTAAAGTCAAAACTAAAAACATCATTACCAGTACTATGAAACATTTGAATAATTTTAAAACTACAATCTTCTTCCATGATCGCACAATTTCATACATAACTCTGCACGCGACAGCCATCTAAGGTGCCTGGAATCCATTGCTATACAACACCATGAGCAGAATGGATTCCAACTTATGAATATTCAGGGCCCTTCTTACCCAAATGTGAGACACCTTGTGGGGAGGGACTTGAGTGAGCAGTTAGAGCGGTGTTGGAGAGCTAGTAGCAGCAAGAAGGGCCCACTACCTTCTAAAGACAGCATGAATGGTCCACTACCTTGTAAATACAGGAGGCTACGTGTTCTGCCAAATTCAAATTCTGGCAAACAGCAAGAATGTGACCAGGATCCCAATTTTTCCTTTGAAGTGCCTGATGATGACAGTAGCATTGCTGTCGAAAATTAGCAAGATTCTGTGAGTGTCTTATGTATGAAATTGTGCGATCATGGAAGAAGATTGTAGTTTTAAAAGTCAAAACTGAAACGTAGCACGCAAAGCAGATATGTGCCACGAAAGCAACGCTCTATTTTATAAATTTATTGTTGGCTAGAGCAACTTACGAACAACTGTTAGTTTTTTTTATTATTACTTTGACATTGTTTCTATGTTAAATGCTTATTGCTTAAAAACAAAGGACCGAAAATTAGCCTTGATAACGTGATGCACACCTCAAACTCGTACACCACTGTAGATGCTCTTGACTGAATTAAGTTAATAGTGTAGTGGAAGTTACGGAGACAGGCTCCTGTTGTTTTCTACAGGCTCCTGACAAAACCAAGGTAAAAACACCTCATCCTCTACCATGGTGCACACGCACACATAACAGACATGTCGCTCAGATACAACGAATACACATTAACATGTTTCAAAGACTTGTTCATCTCTCATAATTTTGTGTCATCATTCGGGATGAATTTATTTGCAATGATGATGATTAGACACCTGCGTTAATCCCCTAAAGCAACAAAACTAACACTGCTTCTGAAGCGGGTAAACTATAAACTAGACGTAACGTGTTAACTTGTGCATCGTTTTGCGTACATATTTCAACTTTTTTCCCACTAAAAAAATAAACTTAAAAAATAACCCCCCTTGAGTTTGCAACCTAACTAGGATAGGATAGGAAATAGCCAGGAATAGTGCCTTTTTTATGTGGTCAAGCTGGCTTTGATGTCAAGGGGTGAAGTAATGTTTTTGCACTTGCTATCGATTGTTGGGATAAGATGTTCTTCGTAAGTCTGGAATCGAGCAATACTGCACTGACATACAGATAATGAAAAAAAAGAGCAAATAGTGCGAAACATAATTTCAAAGTAAATTAGGATTAAATTAAATAATACATTGCAAGAACTGCTTACCTATAAAAATCATTGGACTTATTGCATGATTGCATTGTTATAACAAAATCTAAATATTCCGAAATACATTGCTCTGTAACATGCAGTGATGTTTGACAATTCGTGTTATTTTTATAACGAACTGACGAATCAAAATAACTTTTTTTTAATAAAAAGTTCAAATGAGAAGCAGAAATTAGGGATTTGCGAAACTCAAATTTCGAGTTGAGGTCAAGTTGTTGTGTAAAATGACTCGATGTAAAAACTTCAAACCTGAATTTTTCGAGCTTCTTCAAGTTCAAAAATTCTTTATTTACTTCGATAACTGCAGCAAACCTTATTGTCTTTACTTAAATTCTGAGGATATTGCAATAACCTTTTGCGGGACTCTATGGTTTAATTTAAACATCGTTTACGTGATGGTGCTGAAACTAGGTTGCACGGCACACCGTAAGCTTTGGGAGGGGACCCCGGGGATCTTAAGCAAAGCGAGTAGCAGCAGTCTAGTGTTAAGCATCCTTGTCACCAAACCAAGTGAATGCAGGCTCGAATCCAGCAACCGACCTAATAAACAAGTCATGTAGTACGTGCGTCCCTTAAAGGGTTAAAAAATGTAGACCAGTGGTGTGTAGTTAATACTATTTCAGTTGTGTTCATTTGCATAAATAAAGTGTTGTGTAGTGTTTTCGGTACTGGACAAACTGATTTAATTGGTTTAGCAAATGGTAATTGTAAGAACCCACAACATCATCGTGTAAACTCTTAACTCGATTCGATTATTTAAGATGGGCGTTTATTTTATTGGGAAATTAAAACCGGATATCTAGCAACCTCCAAAAACATATCAGCATGTATCTGGAAAAATCAACTTGCTGTATTTTATTGGTTTCTACTACATATTTATATGACAATAATACTATTCCCTTCAAAGTAAAAGATCTGCAAGGAAAATGAATTGTCTCTGATACACATTTTAGTTCGTTGAACTAAGAACAAACTAGTCATCCGTTCTAACCATAACCTGGTTTGCTTTTGATGCCTTCACTATTGATGCTGGCGCATAACTTGTTTGATGGGCATGTATTTTTTATGACATACTTTTTTAACAAATATTGTGCGTACGATAATGTTTTGGGTTTTAAAAGCTACAATAAAAATATTGATCTGTAACTTATTGCGTTAAGTCAAACGTTTACCAAAGAAATGTAACATTAATTTTGTTTCTTCATAATAATAGCATCGTCCTAAGTTTGAAGTGGCATAGTTACAGCAAGAAACTATTATTATTTGCCAAAGTTGCTAATGAAGTGTATCTTTGAACATTACAGATTGTGGAAGGCAAGTTTAAACCGATCAGTGACAAATTGTTCAGCGTAAAGCTCATTGACGTTATTCAAAAGTAAGTTTTGACATATCTGGCGGGTTTCCATTAACGGTATATTCCTCGTAACCGCTTTGTAGTGCTTTGTATCGCTTCACGGTTTGGAGAATATAAATAACTCTGTGCCAACTTCTACTTGATATCACCGAGGAAGCTGAGC
>JAHWFP010093802.1:0-15661 GCA_023313725.1 Lithobius niger | reverse complement strand
ATGCTACCGAGGTCATCCTGAAATAACTTATTCTATGGGGTGGGGGACCCACTGAATGGAGAGAAACAGATAATCTTCATAAATGCTACTGAGGTCATCCTTAAACAACTTATTCTATTGGGTGGGGGAACCACTGAATGGAGAGAAATGGATAACCTTCATAAATGCTACTGAGGTCATCCTTAAACAACTTCCCCCATGGGGTGGGGGAACCACCGAATGGACGGAAACTGATAATCTTGATAGATGCTACCGAGATCATCCTTAAACAACTTCCTGTATGGGTTGTGGGAACCCCTGAATGGACAGAAACGAATAATCTTCATAAATGCTACCAAAGTCATTCTTAAACAACTTCGTCATTCTTAAACATTCTTAAACAACTTCTGTCATTCTTAATCAACAGTCCCATAGTTTGCAATGTTCCAAGAAATGTTCCCCCTCCTTCCCCTAAAAAATCTTAGGCCTTCATCAATGGGGCGAACTACAAACACCCAGAAAAACAGTTTCACAAATGTCTTTTAACCCTTTTCCCCGCACTATAAAATTATAGACCGCAGAATGAATAATTGTTCAGTACTACTGGCCTTCTGGAACCATCAAGCTTGGTCACTACTGTATATTCGAACAAAATCACAAGCAGTCATAAATTTCGAGCAACTCAAATATCCCAAAAAATGTAACTGGCGAAACCCTATACGTGTTACACTCAGTTTCAAGCTTCTTTGGTTGCTGTCTATCCACAAAATTGCTTGAAACAATTTATTTCTGTTTACGATATTAAAAATATCAATTGCTTTCAGCCTTGAATTGCAGGAAGAAGTAAGTTATTTTATCCGTATATCAATTCAAGAAGACTTTTTAGTTACCAGTGGAGAGTGTAAATAGGAAGCTGACTTTATCTTCATGAATAGCAAAAGCCTTGAAGAGAAGGCCAATAAAAAAAACGCAGTGAATATTCAAATATTCACAAGATAAGCACATTTGTTGAATTTATGTGTTAGTTTTTCTTCAACTAAACCATCAATTGAAAGATGTGACCTGCATACTTTTAGTCTTCTGTACAGCCGAAACGGCTGAGGAGACTATTGCAACGACTTTGTCCGTCTGTCCAACCATCATATGCTTTTTACAAGTTCAGAACGGTATACGAGATAAAGACAAACGGGTTTCACCATTAGATACAGCGTCCACGTACGAGATGGTTGTGCTACATTCACTTAAATGTATGCAAACGATGCAAAAGCTATACACGCGCAGGATGAACGAAAATTGGGAGACGGCAGGTCCTTTTACGTTCCCTACCTCATACGATATTGGATAACTGCGTTTCGGGATAACTCTGGCAACACTTATCGTTCAAACACCAATCGCAGTTCTATCAGACATTTATATGATGATGATTATGATAATGAGCTGGTGGTTTCCCTTTTCAGGCACCGGTCGGTCGTCACGTACAAAAAACACGGCGACGTGCCGTGCGGCCAGGTCCGTTTTTCATTGATAAATGTCGATCACGTGGAGAAAAATGAACACGGCGCAAGTATGGTGGCCCTGTGGCTGCCTCTACGCCACCCGGGGTCCTAGTGGCCGCTGCGACTGACTGGCCATGGCGGCCAAGTACACGGTGCGACATTATACCGTAAGCATTCTCGTTGGCCGCAGCGGCCTGGTCGCGTGGCTTGGTTGCTTAGTGCGCGGGGACCCTTAAGATTTTGTTTGCATTCAATAAAATGTGCCTAGGTTGTAAATGCAAGGTTTTCATTGGATGCCAGTCAAATTAATGAGAGGGTGAAATCTTTTAAGGCCGTCCTTCAGTTTGCTCATATTGTTGTTGTATCCACCCAAAAATTTTATTCTCACTGAGCTTCTGTTTTTCAGCAAAAAAAAGTAATACTCGATTTCTGAAGATTTCTTTACCTTGTAGCTGGTGCTGCCCCTGTGACTTGGTGACTGTTCCATTTTTTTTTTACGCGTGACTCCCTCAATGCCTCCATGTGTCACGATTAAATAACGAACTTTTGAATGCGTTGAAATGTAATGCTGTGTTTCAGTATGCATTCGCCTCTTAGGTCTGGGAGCAGAAATTTTGGAGTCTGATGCAATGATGATATTGGGGCTCCAGCTCCGGTAGCCACCCCCCCCCCCCGGCCTGAACGGTTAGGGAGAATTGGTGTAGACCTATAGCTAGGGATCTGGGGAGGGGGGGGGTGGTCTGTGAGCTGACACAGTGGGCTTCAAAGTCCAGTCCCAGAAACTCGTGCAATTTTTTGTACGTGTTGGCAGTAAGTAGCATGAACAGACCCCAAAGGGTGGGGGGAAGGAAAAACGTTTAGTAGAGAAAGGTCACAGTAAGAGCACGTTTACGCAACCACTCGCTTTTGCATTCTCGCAGCTAGAAGCATGCTAGAAGCTAGAAATCACCTCAAACTCCAACATGGCGGCGGTTTTGTGGCTGCCGCCTCGCAACGAAAACAGAAAATAACGTGAGTTCAGAAGCGTTTGGGAAAATTGTTTCGTCATGAGGAATTCTTTATATTATTGGCACGGATTATAAGACTGCAAGTATTTACTCAAACGATTTAGCGTTGTTACCATGGCAATATCACCTTTGCCATCGCGATTGAGTTCTAGCTGCGAGAATGCAAAGGCGAGTCGCTGCGTAAACGCGCTCTAAGTTTTTTTTCTGAAGGCTTTTACCCTTTTCTGTCTCTTTCTTAGCCTTTTCGCCCCATTTTTGCCTCTTTACGTCCTTTTAGACCAACGCACCATCAAATGTCGGCACAATAAGGCCATTAAAAAATTTTTTTTTTTACAAAAGGTCATTTTGCGAAAAGTAAAGGGGCGGCCCCGTGTACGCCGCTGTGTCTTGGGTAAGTTTCTGGCTTCTCGATAACATACTTGGATAAAGGCTAAGGACGGAAAAGCCGAAGGCTAACACAAGAATTAAATAAATACAGACGGAAACCTATTTACGTTGCCTTTTGGACTTGTATGTCAGACAGTCAGGCAGTCTGACATATAAGTCCAAAAGGCAACAGAAATAGGTTTGCATCTGTATTTTTTTTTAATTCTTGTGTTAGCGTTTGACTTTTCCGTCTTTAATCCTTTTTTCTCGTGTAAGTGGTCCATTCGTTTCTCTTGGAGCGTGGCGCGGCAAAGAATCGGCCCTCCAGTGGCGAATGGATAGTGTATGTTTATATGTATATATGCACGTGTTAAATATTTCCTATCGACGTTTCCTTTTGGCCGTGTCAGTATGGCTCAGCGGTGGGACCTCGGCCTTTGATTTCAAAGGTCGTGAGTTCGTTTCCCCGCTCAGGCAGTCTGACATATAAGTCCAAATGTTAACGTAAATACGTTTGCATCTGAATTTATTTAATTTTTGGATAAAACCGTGTTCTTGAATGAACAAAGGATATATGAACCCATGCGACCAGAAGGATATAAGAATCCATGCCACCAGAAGCACGTCGCGAGACGTCGCATCTGGTGGTGGAGGGACCCCCGTCACACGAAATTAGAAGGAGCTTCGCTTTGTTGTCGTGAAACGCCTAAAGACGTCTCGCGACAACGTCGTATCCGGGGTTGGCACTCAGCTCGTTGCTATGGTTTTGGAGACGTCTGCAGCATGTTGAGACAGGTTTCGACAAAATGTTCTGTCGTGAGACGTTTTGTCGAATTTGGTGTGCGGCCACCCTAAATATTTTAGCGACAGAGGAAATTTTAGGATTCTTAAAAAAATTTAAGCAAATTGTGATCAAGCACGTTTGTAGGCAGGGATGGCTAGTTGGCGATTGCCACTGGAGCCGCCTGGTTTTTGTGTTGCTTGTGTGTGTGTGTGTGTGTGGGGGGGGAAGCACAATTTCCTTGTTTCAGTTTTAACCCCCAACTGTGGCAGCAGGTTGCCAATTCTAGTGTGTTATTCCCCTTCGCACGGTGCAGCCAACAGTGTGTTGCCTGTATGTTGAGTCGGATTCAAAACAAGCCTATATGACATATAAACAGAAACTCATATCAGCTAAACTGTGATAAATAAATACAGCTGCAATCCTATTTCTGCTGCCCTTTGGACTCAAGTGTCAGACTGCCTGGGTGGGAATTAAACCCTCAACATTTGAGACCAAAGGCTGAAGCTCTAACCTTTAACGCTACAACCGTGTCGGTTGGCTTAGCTTAAAGCTTTGGCCTTTAGTCTTAAAAAAGTCCATAGTGCAATTCCCGCTCGTTGGAGTTCAAAAGCTAGCGGAAATAGGTTTGTATCTGTATTTATTTATTTATTTATTTATTTATTTTTGCTTAAGATACGTCACAAAGTGGATATGAAAAAATCTTATTTTCTATTTCAACTTCAAAAAAGGATTGCAACCCATATCCCTCCCTGGCCCCAGTAGCCAAGCTTTTCTTAGCGCCACCGGGTCCGGCTGTACCCAGTCAATATTTGGGACATACGAGGACATTTTTTTTCGAAGTAAAAGGGGGGGGGAAGGGGGCCAAAAATAAGGACAACAATTTCCGACTGAATCCCTTTTCCCCCGAAATTTTGAAGGCTTTCCCTCCGCCCCCCCCCCTTCCCCCAACACACACACCTCCACACCGCCATCAAGCCTAATAGTGTCCCAGTAGTCGCAATATTGTCCCAAAATAGATGGATGTCCCAATAGGCCTCCTCCCACAACGGTCCTGCCCCTAGCAATAGTTAGTACGTTAGGTGAGCTATGCTCGATGAAATTCAAGGGAAGGGTTTAGGGAAGATGACATAATGGCGCTGGATGCTGAATACATATTTTTTTTTGGCAGAATATATTGAAGTAGGTCAGCAGTAATGCGGAATATTATCAGTATATTTATTTTCTTGATTAAGGCCGCCCGCGCACTGAGCGACTTGGCCGCGCGGCCAGGTTGCTGCAGCCAATGAAAATTATTAATGCGTGGTTTTGCATAAACGGTAAGCATTCTCATTCGGTACCTTCCTAAACAAGCTAACAGAGCGAACCAAACGCACCACTATTGGTGACAGTTTGGCACATTCCCTGCTAATATCCGTGTTGATGCGGCTTGATTGACGTCAACATCGTCAGCGACGAATCCGTTTCGTCAAAACTGTTAGCTCGCGCATGCTCAAACCTCCATCCCAGCAAACCACCTCCCTGAGATGGTTCGCAATTTGGCATTGCTCTTGCCTGGTCACATCTATTAGCCAATCCTGGTTAAATCCATTAGCTAGGTCTGGTCGCGGTGAAGGTATGACGTATCAATAAGCTGCTGAGCTCGTTGAGCTGTATTGTAGTTTATGAAGGTACTGAACGGCTGACGTAACATCACTGCGCACGCGCGACGTCAAGTTTGGAGCCAAACTGTCTGTAACAGTGGTGCGTTCTGTTCGCTCTGTTCGGTGCTTTAGGAAGGTACTGAATGGCTGCAGCGACCTGGCCGCGCGGCCATGTCGCTCAGTGCGCGGGCGGCCTAATAGACCGGCGGTGGGTACGTCGAAGTACCAGAATTGTCGAACAGACCTGAGTTGGGTCTTTTTTTTTTTTAACAGACTAACTCCCCTAATGACAATGGAACCGTTTTCAGGCAAAAAATTAATTTTCCGAGTTCAAAATTGGTTTCAGTTGTCCAAACGGGAGCAAATTCTCCCACAAAAGCCATTTTTCAATTGGATTTTAAATGACTCAAAAGACAAATTTCTTACTTCACTTACATGCGAAAAGATATGGAGCCATTGCATTTGTGACGTACCAATGAAATGCAAATGATACCGTATAAAACCCAAGGGCATTCCCCTTCGCCCGTTTAACCGTAACGCAATTTTGAGTTGAAGTTTTTGTTTTGTTTAACCCCTTAACGGAACGACGACTGCTTGGAATTGAACCAGCACGCAAAAATAACAGTAAGTAATTGAATTCATGAACTGAATTAACGGACGACTGTAATTCTTCATTATGAGGTGGCCTCACTTTAACCAGTGCACCAATTAGAGCTCATCTGGATATTGTTGTAGCTATACAATATCATTAATAAACGAAAACCAACTTTAAATGTTATGAGCATGGTTCCAAAAATCAAACTTTAGGAGGAACACTGACAAGCATTGATAGTATGGGGTAGACTTAGAATTTCGTCAGAAAGGGGCTGGTAAACGGTGCCGCAATTACAGGTGGTGCAAAGCACCCTGGGCCGGGAGGCAGGGGACCCAAAATTCACAAGTCGGGGGCCCAACAGAGAAAAAAAAATCACAAATGGTTGGTCGTGGTTAAAGTCATTTTGCCCCCGAAATTGTTTACATGTTGAGGATGGTCCCGACATTAGGTCCTTGCACCCCTCCTTGAAAAAAGCTAGTTGTGGCACTGCTGGTAAGCTTTACCAACAGGTTGCCCGATTCCGTCTTGAATAGAAACGCAATAAATAAATATTGCCGTAAACTGTAATTACTGCGCATGCGTAGGTTTATTACTCTTCGAGAACCTCTGTCAAGCAGTTCTCTTACACCAGATTTTGATTTTTAAAACGTGGCTTAACGCTGAACAATACGCATTTTAAATAATTATTACAAAGTTAATGCTTTGTCACCATCATTACAGATACAGATAACTGAGCCTACATTTATAGTAGAATAATGTTTTTAAAATGCTCTGGCGTTAACGCGTGGAGATTTGAGTGCGTATTTATTTTAACGGGATAGATTCCGTAAATCCGACAGCCCCAGCGTACCGTATTTTCTTAATGCACGCAGAAATTTCGTTAGTGACCTCTGCACTTGAAAATAACGTTAACTGAAAATAAACTGCTCGGATCACGGCTAAAATCAGCATGCGCCCGGGGAACGATGCAAGTCCCCCCCCCCCTCCAACATCCTAAAACGTGAAATTAGTTTTAAGTTCAGACTGTCTTTTTACAAAAAGCTAAAGCTAATTTAAGGCGTTATGCCGTTTTTTCTGTAGATCGCTACTTTTCGTGACGAAACATGGGTTTGTAAAAGTGAGAGGTTTTTGAGGGAATTGAAGGCTTGTATATCAGATGACTTGAAAAGCAGGGGTGGGGTGGGGGAGGGACTTATTAACGAACCCAGCTCTTTATTTAAGAGTGCTCTTTATATAGCCAGACCAAATAAAATAATTTTTTTGTTTGGGATGAAGACCGAATCGTCTTTGTTGGAAATTAAGGGTAGTTTAGTATAGTGGGCAAAGTTGGCCCACCCAAGCGAAGTTGGTACTTCTAGAATTGCTAGTAGGCCTATTTATAGTTTTGACAAAAACAGGTGGGCTTATGGAAAGACAAGTTTAACCTCACCGATCTGCCCCTTGTTAACTAGAATTACCCAAAATGATCAGCTGAAAACTTTTCCCCATACCAGGCTGGCGTTCCAAAGCTCGTGATGAAATCCCAGATTTTTATCAGGTTTTCCAGACCAATACTGACTTTTCCCTGATTTTGACCCTTGACCCCCCCCCCCCCGGCCCCACTCAAGGTCCAAAATAACGTGACCCTCCTTCCCAAATATCGCTTTTCATGTACCCGTTGAGTATCTGCAGATGATTCCTGTAGCCAATATTAGTACTGTAGCCATACTAGTAGCTCTCCACACCAACAATTACCATTCTGTAAAGAAACTTCTCGTTTTTAACAAAAAGACGTGTTGGATTAAAACTGTTCTATAAAAGGTTCCTTACACCCATCTCTTGTCGAGATTCATACAGTAAGCATGAGAAGTTTGCTTGTATGCCCACATCCGTAACAGTCAGCACCTGAAAGAACAAAAGTCAATAAACCAGGTGCCAAGGCTCTTCTACAAAGTTCTTTGTAAAAACCAGACTTGCAGAAATGGTATAATAGCTTAAAACCTTGTAACACTTACATCATGGGGGCTCTGGGGGGCTTGCCCCCCTCAGAAGCTGAGGCTTTTTTACTGGATATTTTGACCGTTGCAAGTTCCATTTTTGAGGTCCAAAAATGACTTGTCTTCTAGTTGTAATGGACAATGGATAACATAAATTGTCTTCCAGTTGGTTAGTGGTTTTTTGACTCCCCCCCCCCCTTTCACGGGACATAAAAAATGTGCCCCTCGAATCATGACCCGCAATCCCCCCGGGGGGGGGGGCGATAATAGCAATATGATCGACAAAGGGCGGTTACAGGCGGACCACAAAACGCGCCACAATCGCAGACGCAATCTTTGGCGTTTGTGGCGCAGAAATCGCAACAGTGGCTTATCAGGGGGCTTAGTCTCGACTTGATCGTTGTCAAATCGCATGCGGTTTTATCAAGTCACGTGCTATAGAATGGGCGAGCCATGATTTTGGCGCACTTTTTGGTAAAACCGTATATGCGATTTGAAAAGCGTAACTTGAGACTAGGGCCCCAGGTAAAATTATGGGATCAAACTGGTGCTTTCACACGCAGTGGTGCATTTCTGTGTTGGTCGGTAGATCTCCCTGTGCCAAATCGCGCTGTGTGAAAGTTAGTCAATTCAAAAGCGCTTGTGGCGCCATTTTTTCCAGCGATTATCGCACGTTTTGTGGTCCGTCTGTCTGCAACCGCCCTATAGTGTCCGCGGCCTATCTTGAGTTCTCCGCAGGACGAACAGATAATCGATTGTACGTTGTCAGTAGCAGAGTGCCTTGTTGATATCCAAGATGGTTACAAAAGCAATGGCGGCCATGGATTAAAGCCATCCCATCCAGGAAGACTTAGCCGCTCACAAAATACTTGCAGGACTCAAGATACACCGCGCATACAATAATTGCTTACCATCGGCTAAAAAAAGGGGGAGCAGCAGGGTTTGCACGAGATCGTGCAAAAAAAAAATGACTTTTTGAAAACCAATATATTTTTTTCAAGGGCTTTTTACAAGACCAATAAAGTTTTCGAAAGCCTTTGTCGACAAACTTGATAGCATCTCACAAAACAATGTTTCTGTCTTGCGCATGATGGTTAAAGCAGTGGGGAGAAAAATGGATGGAAAATTGAGTGGGAGATGGAAAGTTTATTAATTTTTCGTGTAGTTTTAGGTGTGGTCAATTGCCTTGGTTCCAACTTTACCTTGCAACGTAAAGAATTTTCACCCGTTTACTAGTTTTTCGGGAAAAAAAAGCATAACACTTGAACAATAAAATTAAAGGTGGCTATTTTACGACAAATGCAAATTATTAAAACAAATTTCTAGTTATTTTTATATTGCTCACGCTAAGGCATAAGTTTGCTTTATCTTGGCTCGAGCTGGCTGCGCTGCATGGGTAGCTGCGAACGCTGGGGCGTCAGATTCGATAGGCTGGCCCCAGCTGTACATCTCTGGCTTCGTACAGACCCGGTTCGAGCCTGGTGATGGAAATGTATATGTATGGGTTTTCTCCGGGGTTTCCTCTGGGTACTCCGATTTCCTCCCTCATGCGGCAAAAAACTAAAGGTGGTACTTCTTCCACTCAACATCTGCCTATCTGCCCATCTGCCTCGTGCATCGACTTTCTATTTCTAATTACCGGGAGTGTTATTTCTGGGTTTACCTGAAAACTTAGGGTGAACTTAAGGTGAAGTTAGGATTGAAGAGCCTCTTTGTTAAAGCAACATAACATACCGCCTGCCATATAATCTTCCACCTGCCTTATAACAGCGCGTCGATCGCATCCGCGCATTTACCATAGTCAAGGTCAACTGAGACAGTAGCTTCGTTCCTCGCAGCAAAAAACTTAAGCTACTCTCTCAGTTGGGATTGCGCCTAATAGACAAGCCAGCGTGAACGCATTAATTGTGTCTTTACAATACAAACCGGAATGATTCTCTTATTTGAAATCACAATTTATAATTTTCTAGACTTCTTATAATTTTGCTTCGGCGATCTATTGGAATAATTAATTTTAATTTTTACTGCATTAGTCTTTTAGATTTTTGATCTCGGAGTAATTACTAGCAAACTATTAAAATTAGTACTGCGCACACAGATAAAACTTCAAGGTCATTGTAAGAGCGCAAAGCATCATATACGTTCTGGAAGACTGTAAATAAAGTTCCCAATATTCAACAGAAAACCTCGCAGACGCCACATTTTAAAACTGATTTTCATTACGGGAAAGACTAAGTAAATAGACCTTTTGGGGCCGTACTTGATGTGGAGGTTCGAGAAAAATACCGTTGGAGGTATATCCCTTTAAGGATTTCATTAGGTGTCTGAGCTTGCTTTTTTTTTTTCATAATAGATAATGGACGTACCCAAGGCTTTGCTTTGGGTAGTATTTTTGACAACGTTGGCAACCGGGTGCGTGAGGTTCAACAAGGAATATGACCCAGAGAAACACAGCATTTTGTGTTCAACTGATCTGACTGTAGCTGAAAGGCTGATCAAGGTAAGAACTAACACAACTTCTAAAGCATGATTAGAAAGAAGGTCAGATAACGCTATGTTGCTGTGATGTGTAATCTGAAAGAGGTATTCCCTTTCGCCGAATCAGATAATCTTTAAAAATTAGTATTATTGAACGTTGGAGAGCCTAAAAGATGGATTCCTAATTGGAAGGAATTTATGATTAGTTGCGGTTTCTGATATGTTTAGCCATATCAAGAGCGGCAGCGCGAGCGCGGCACGTAATCTGAAGAGAATTATTCGGCAAAACTGGATTCGTCGAAACTGGGAGTTACTTCGCCGAAAATTAAGACCGATTAAAATTCGGCAAAACCGGATTCGGTGAACGGTCTTACACCAACTTATTTGCAGTCACGTATCCTGGGATTGTTCGTGGGAGGGTAGGGGAAAGTCATCTGACAAATTTCAGATTTCAGAGGGTTTCCCACTAGTTCTTTTTTGCTTCTCAGAAATACAGGGTGTCCCAAACGACCGAGAGCACTCTCACAACTTTTTTAGGGGTTGAAAGGAAATAGTGAAACTTTATCAATGTAAGTTTGGTTAAAGGATCTACCTTTTTTCGTACAAACCGTCATTACGCCTGCCCCCCTGGGGGGAGGGGGGGCAACTAAGAAATTCTCAATGGAATGGGGGGGGGGGGTAAGGAATACCTTATTAGAAAGGTCTTCATTAGGCGAGTAAAATGCCGCAACGATAGCTTCGATACGATGAGCCCATCCAAAATGGCAGCCGGTCAAACATTAGGAATTTTCTCTACATTAAAGTTTGCTAAAGTCGTCGTAAAGGGACGTAGATGGCAGCACAATACTTCTTTCAATTTAGTTCGATGACACCAACAACGTCTTTTGTGGTTTAAATCCCAGAGTGCGGGCCTCGGTGCTCCCTTCCGGAACGGGGCACGGGAGGGGGGGGGGTCACTAAGGCTTACACTCTGGGTTTCAAACCGCAAGACTTGTTGTTAGTGTGATCGAACTAAATTGAACGAAGCATTTTGCTGCCACCTACGTCCCTTCACGACGACTTTAGCATGAGTAAGACATATGGATGTAGAGAAAATTCTGGGTTGCCCCCCCCCCCCCCCTCCAACGGGGGGTGGCGTAATGCCGGTTGTACGAAAAGATAGATCCCATAACCAAACTTGCATTGCCAGTTTCACTATTTTCTTTCAATCCCTTAAAAAGTTAGGAGGGTGTTCTAAGATTTTTGGATAAATACTGATGTAATCTATTTACGTTGCCTTTTGAACTTAAAATGTCAGACTGCCTGAGCGGGGAATAGAACCCACGACCTTAGAAAAAGGCTGGAGTCCTAACCGCTCAGTATGGCTCAGCGGTTAGGACTCCGGCCTTTGATTTCATGGGTCGTGGGTTCGATTACCCGCTCAGGCAGTCTGACATATTTAAGTCCAAAAGGCAACGTAAATAGGTTACATCAGTATTTATTTAACTTAGAGCCCAATTGACTTTCTGTCAAGATTTTTGGGACACCCTGTATAAACGTCAAAGCGTTGCTTTCTAATGAAGTATTTGAAAGTTTTTTTAATTCTGTAGTTTGAATTTTCTGACTTAAATTCTCTCTTCCAGGAACTTCTTGAATCTAATTCATCGGCATCAATTGATCCTCACTTGTACAATCGTCTTGTACGGGGACAGTTAGACGATCTGATGGCCGTATTCCGGGAAAGTGTGGCAGAAGCCTATCTCAAACAAACTTGTGAAAACCACTTCTGCCATCCGCATGTCCTCGGCACCAGCCAAGTTGGTAAGAAAGTCACAGAATCCTGGTAATTCACTCAGAAGACGCTGTATTCTGAGAGTGCGTATCTGGACCAGTACAGCCAACACGCGTTGTGAACTGTAGTAGTACAGTTTGTGTAGTGACAGAACATTCTTCAGTGCAAAGCATGTGTACTGCCGCTACACAAACTGTGCTACTGGTACAGAACTGTATGGCGTATTGGCTCTGCTGGTACATAAAGATGTGTGGTGTCAGAACACTGCCCCTTTCAGAGTAGGTAACTTTATATATACGCATTTAAAGCCAGTTTTTGAAAGGTAAAACCAGTCTACTTTAATGTTTTATGAGCAAATGGACAACTGTGGCAGTTCGTTGGTAAGTAGAAATTAATATCCATAATACATACTTTCTGAAGATGCTGTGTTCTAATGCGACACATGTGTACCAGCATAGCCATCACTAGTATACTAGCAATACAGTTTGTGTAGCTACAAAACAACTGTACTGCTGGTACATGTGTTGGCTATGACGGTACACTCAAAAATTGCCCTATGACCGATTGAAAATAGGCAGAATCTGGCAACATCTAGCGCTATCTAGCACTTGCTTGCACCAAGCGAAGGAATCCAAAACGGCATTTTTTTTAACGAAACAAGCAAGCAACGACCTCCTTAATTGAGTGAAAATTTGGTACGTCCTCGTCAACTGGGAAAAAGCTATAAAGGTTAACATCACTGCTGCTAGATGGCGCCATGGTATTTTCGTTCGCTTTTCAGTCGGTGATAGTGTTGCTTTAATGTAGACTATCGAACACAGGCGTCTTTCCCCAGTGGCACTTTTCGTAGCATTACGGAAGGTATGGAAAATCGGTCAAAGTGTAGGGGCTCAAAAACTGGCCGTCTAAACATGAAACTGTGTCGGGCTAGCCCTCGTCCGTACGCACATGAAAGGATGTTTACTCTAAAATTGTAAACGCTGTATGCGGTGGATACGGTGGCGTTCGCAGACCCGAAGGGCAGGAGCAGCGGTAGTAAGATTTTAACTCGAAACCCTTTTAAGGGCATTTCATTTCTATGCATCACCGCACTACAACTGTCGGCACAAAACGCCATTTTGTGCCTCCCCCCGCCCCCACCTCCCCTTGCACTTCGCTGGTTGGATACGATCCAAGTGTACACTCCTAAAAATGTTATGGTTTCAACTGCATACATCGCAGGTTTTTCACTGTCTGTAACGAGTTTTCAATCGTTGATGGCTTTCCAGGATGAGTTTCATCTCAATTTGCAGCTATTTTTTTGGTATGTCGTTCTGCTGAGCTGCTCTTGGTAGCAAAATAGTTGCACGTCAGTTTTCATGGGGTAAAAGACATTGGGTGGACAAAGGCTTTTTAAAATCTGAATTGTGCAGAAAATTAAAGATTTATCAGTTGTACGTTAAGCAAAATCAACTTTTTAGTGGTTAAGTCTTTAAACAGGGGCGTGAAGTTTTGATTAATCTGTGGCAATTTGTCTTTACTAGGTGTTCCAACTGGTAACCGTGGGATGGACCGTGTAATTAATAGAGTAGTGACACGACGTAGTATTATTGTGTATAACTCTATGGCGGAGCCTTAATGGGTTAGCTGCAAGGGGCACTGCAGAGAGAAACGGAAGGGCGTCATACTGAAGCCGATGCTGTGAAGAGTGATTTCTTGACCTGAAACGCGCGATTTTTGTTGTTGGAGAAAACGTTATTTTAAGCCTAAGAAATCCGCTCTTCCGTTGTTTTTCCCTCAATTTTTATGTAGTGCACCTTGTAGTTATGCACTCCAAAACCCATGCTGGTGCCAACATGGCGGTAACTGTCACTGCTCTGTAACACGAATGGCTAGAATAAGCGGCCTGTTAACCACGCATGGTTAGGGGGTAAAAAAACTCCAAAAATAGGAAACGGTTCAGCTCCACAAACTGGGTGTCCCCAGTGGCGATCGCCGCCTAGATGCTCCGGATAGTTTCCCCCTCCCTCCATTTTATTACAATGCAGAACAGTCGTGAACCTTTGCGTACAACAATGAACAACCCAGTGCGGGAGTAGTGTAAGGCCAGTAATGCACAAAATGCATTGCTCAAACCATAAAACAAACTTAAGGATTCCCGCCAAGCTTTTGGCAGGTTTAAAGTGAGTTAATCCCACCGACTAAGAATTCTGTATTAAAGCAATTTCTATTTTTTAATAAGACCTTCGAATTTTTTACTCGTGGGATCAGCCTGTAGAATTTGGTGTGGTACAGTCCACTAAATCCGGGTGGCGTTCAAAAGCTGGTGCCGAAATTCCCAGATTTTTCCAGGTTTTCCAGATCAATACTAACTTTTCCCCGATTTTTTTTTTGGTTTGATAGAAGGTGCAGTACAGGACTAAAAACATGTTTTTCACATTTCACTCAATTCGCGCTAACTCTATCGCATTGCTTTGCTAAATGAAAAATTGCACTGCCCTAACTGGTATTGATAAAGAGTAAGAAAATGTCACAATCTTCAAAACTCACTTGTCCCACATTACTTAGGTCTAAGGCGTTTTCACTTTATCAGAAATGAAACACAAGGAAATAAAGTTTTAACTGAAATAAAGTGAAGGTTTTTATACGTAAAAGATTAAATCCGAATTACCTATTCTTTATAGGTGAAAGATTTTCCGGAAAATACCAAATTCCCTGATTTTCGGTAAATATTTTTCAAATTCCCTGAATTTTCCAGACTTGACAAAACTCCCTGAATTTTTCCGGCTTTCCAGGTAGAACGCCACGTTCTACCTGGACAACCGGAAAAAATTCGGGGAATTTGTCAAGTCTGGATAATTCAGGGAATTTGAAACGCCACGTTCTACCTGGAAAGTCGGAATTTCTCGACTTTCCAGGTAGAACGTGGCGTTCTACCTGGACAACCGGAAAAAATTCAGGGAATTTGTCAAGTCTGGAAAATTCAGGGAATTTGAAAAATATTTACCGAAAATCGGGGAATTTGTGGTTTTCCGGAAAATCTTTCACCTATAAAGAATAGGTAATTCGGATTTAATTGATTCTTTAAATGAATCTTCACACATGTAAGCAATTTAAACCTTTTGCTTACCACGAATGCTGCTTTTGAATGTGCTGGTAATCTTGTAGCAGCAGCTCAGAAAAACAACTTAAGTTTTACATTTTCTGTAGTCCCTGAAAACATCCAGCGACTTTTAGAGGTAACCAACATTCATCATGTAACAAGTGTCCCACTTCAACGAGACATCATTGACCTGGCAGCCATCCAGAGCACTTTCGGGACGTACATTACTGCAGCATATGCAACTGGTGGTGACTTGGGCCTTTTTCAGTTTTCATCTGGTAAGTTTTTATCTGATTTCTATGTAGAACAATTGTTAAAAACTAAGATGGTGTGTTCTTGCTCCAGAAAGCGTGTTTTGCGTATTACTTGATTTCCTAGCCCATCTGGGGTTAATGGTGAATGCCTTTTAAACAAATTTGTGGAAACCCAAGCAAAGTAAGCCGGGGGGTGGTCAGGGCCTTGAACTAGGAGCTAAGTGTACCATTCC
>JAHWFP010093799.1:1191-12011 GCA_023313725.1 Lithobius niger | reverse complement strand
AAAAAAAAAACTAAGATAAAGAAGAATATGTGTCGAAAATAAAAACGGCGAAGGAAAAAAAAACACAAACAGGAAGAAAAAACACAAAACCCAAGGCACAAAAGAAGACTGGAAACCACAAAGAAATAAAGGCGGGGGGGGGGGGGGAGGGGGATGGGGTGGGGTCGAAAGGAGATGATAATAAAAATATAAAGTAAAACAAAAAAAATTATGGAAAAAAAGAAAAGATTTACAATAGCAGCTGGTGCATGGAAGCGTGAATATGGTTCGATTCTCCGTCGCATGCACAACCTCCACTCTTCCATTTTCGTCCCCATCCTCTTCCCCTTCCCCCAACCCCGAGCCAAATGACTGCGTCGTAAATTTAAGACAGATGACCGCCTTCAAGTTCGACTCGTCTTCGAAACTGGGAGAAAAAAATTATTTTTTTTATTTTCTACCTAAGAACGTCTTCGCCGTATTTTTTTGTGCACCGGTCTCACTCCAACGATTAGTGGACGCTTCAGGGGCGAAGAATTTCACCTTTTATAAACCATGCTACGCATTTTTTTTTTATCGTAAAGGACGATCACCCACTTAAAGGAGCATGCGAAGTGTTGATACTACATCATGGTGAAAGGGTGATTTATCAACGCCCTATCAAGAAAGGATTTAGGCTAAAAATTGGGTGGTCGAGAAAAAAAGGATGTTGATACCTCTTTTCTCCCCGAATGGTCTTAAACGATCCGTGTGAAGCTGTTGAAAACTTTCCTCATTTTTCCAAGCTCAAAGATTACGAACCGTAGCTGAGCACAAAGCCAACCCAACTGCGTCTTTCATCTTAATTTTTCGTCCACGGAATGGGCGTCCTCCGACTGGTCGAAGGTTTCGTCTTTCGTTTGTTGTCGTCAGACTGGTCGAAGGTACTATCAGTACTTTTCACTATCAGTACTTTTCAAAGCTTCCAGTGCTGTTTTAAACTTTCCGTCTTTAAGTTCTATAGGTACTTTCGAAAACCACTATTTCGAAAGCCACTGGAATTCACTTTCGCAGCCAACCACTCATGTCGACCACCACCAAGAACAGGACCTGAGTTTAAAATTCGTAACCTCAAAAGTCTAATGCCAGCAAGCGTGGCATCCATTCCAATTTTAACTTAATTCCCCACAGATTCTCTGCGATGGCCCGATAACTGTAATCGTATGTCTCCTGTCTTCTCTTTTAATACCTTCTCCCCCACCTGACTTCCTCTCCCTGCCTCCCCCATCTTTTATTTCCTTCGCTTGTTTTCACTGTTGCTCACTGCTAAAGCTCCATGATTAAGCGGCTTAATGAATGGTTTGGCGGATGCAGTTAACTGACTTGCTCGATGGAGTTGTTTTCCGTAATGGTGTTTGCTGCTCGTCGTTAACGTGCTAAAGAGGATTTCTGATGAAACATCGAGGTTAATCGATCTTTCGACACGGTTTGAAACTTAAAAGAAAATTTACTAATTCGTGTGGCAGCGTTAAAACGAGTTAGGACCTCCCCTCAAACGATAGCTGCGTCAGTTTTTTTTTCTCCATATTTCACAGAACTGCTATACGAATTTGTCGAAAATGTTAGCAACACGGACACTTTTTTTTATTGGAACGCCATCTCAAATATCACTAGGTTTCGTGCGATAGAACAATGTCATGTCAACTTCAAACGATGCCACAGAAACAAATATAGTAATCAAGAAGTTCATAAAAATGTCTTCCATAACCGTCCAACCAAACTGGCAAAACTCGTCGCTTGTTGGAGACAATTTGGTATTTCCAATACACAAAAAAACTGTGGGCATACTCAATCATGACTCAACGATCCGGCCTGATCTATAAGGATTTTACGGTTAGACAATATGGCCACCACGAAACGACGTTACCGATGGCGTTCCTAAGTGACAGAGGCATGGTCGTCAGTACAGCCAGCTGGTAAAACTCGGGTTTTTTGTTCGAATGTGGCTTTATCTGTTGGCATCTAGTGGTGTTTATCAAAATAATTTCAAATTTTGTAGTGACTCAGCCTGCTCAGCTCCTACCAACGTCAATATTGGACGACCTGATGCTGGGACTGATGACCCAGCATCTTGATTCCCTTGAGCTGAGCTTGGGTGACGATCTTAAGTGTGCCCTGCCTCTATTCTTAAACTCACTCACTGTATTGTTACACTACAATGTATTCTGAAATCACATCAATTGTAAAGCATCTGTATTGCCTAGCCAACGTATTGTTAGTATTAGGTAATGACAATAATAATGCATTCCAAGCCCCCATTCCAAAGATGGAGCGACTCTAGCAACCATATATCATACCATACCATACCACCACCATATATCATTCTTCTTTGCCCCATTCCATCCCAATCCTCCATGACAGTAAGTAACATTTGGCATCTTAACTAGAAATTTATTATTATTCCTCCCCAATTTCCCCAGTCCTCCTCACTTAAGTCATCATGTCCTATTTATTCATTTTTATTCATCCATCACATTAATAATTATTTTAAGAGCTTGTTTGGTAAAGTCGTGGCAGGCTGAGCTATGTACAAAATCTTGCATTGACCATCAAATCTAGAACCCAACCAAATATGACTTATTAATTATTGAGTTTCCTACATTAAACCATCCCCATACCTTAGTTATATCACGTTAGGGTCGCCCACTCCCCCAAACCTCTACATTTTATGGATATTTGCGTGACAAATTTTATCTAATTCTATAAAAGTATTTTTAAACTGTTTTTAAAGTAATCACTCAGCCACAGATAAGCTGTTTCTCTGCACTTGGAATAAGAAGCGCCATAAGCTCCCCCAACAGAGTCCAGGGGAGGGCTCCAGAAGCTAGCGTCCTTTAAGCAATCTGCGTGAATTTGAAACATTTTCCTGCCGCTTAGAGCTGTCATTTTTATATGAATTCATTTCAAATTTTTCACACACAAAATTTTTTAAACAAGGCCTTTTGTAGTAGGGTCCTCACCGGGTATCCACGGGTTCCCGGGAAGCCCAATCCGACATTGTTCATGTGAGATACTTTAAATGCAAGTTAAACATTAATAAATCCATGCAGCAATCCTAGAGGTTTCATAGAACAAGCGTGCATTAATTTATCAAGCTAGATTGCCTTAAATTTCAAGCAATGTATTAACCACACAGCTTTACAAGCTGACGGCCATATTGGGTTTCTCTGGGGTCGTGGCTAACATTAATGTTTACAGTGAATAACATCAGTTTTAGTACACCAAAAAAAACATCCAGACCAGGCCAACACCTACCTTAATCACATACTTTAAAATAATGTTTACATTACGATGACGGGTCGCACATGGAAATCGCAGTTGCAACATCCCTAATCATTAAATCAAAATACTCAGGATGGGGTGGGAGGGGCCACGATGTGGTGCTCTTCAGAAATATCGTTATAAAAGACTGTAACCTGGACAGTTTAATGATTGGTTTACTTGCAAGTTAAGTAATTACTTCTGCACAGTCATTAAAAGCTAGAAACACAGCACCTAAACATTACAGGGTATTGCCGCGAATTTTTCTGCTAAAGTTCTCCATCAAACTGGCGGTTCTGACATCATAGAACGATAGACAGACGTAGTTGGAGAAGCAGAGCGAAGTTGCTTTCCGAGGTAAACAATTTACCTGTGCGACGTCACGAATGCTGGATACAGAACGTCACAAATACTTACTGGTCGGTTGGAAAAGCAGACTAGTCACCATAAAAAACGGATAGCTGCGGGGTTGTTGGTATGTACCCAACACATGCACGTAGTTATTGTGTGGATCATATATATATCCTCCGCTAAGGCCTGGAGAAACTCATTGCTAGAAATTCACTACCGGTGAAATTAGCAACTGAGCACAATCATTCTGGTAAAATGTGTAGTTCCCCAATTTTTCGCCATTCGCTGAATCATAAGGCGCATTTTCTTTCGGAAAACATTTGTTACGTCACTCCGCTCTACCCCAGTGACCCCTCAGAAACCATTTTGAGCCTTCTTGACCTACAGCGTCGTTTGTCTTTGGCTGAAGTGGCCTTTCTTCAGGAGGCTTTGCTACAACGCCGTTAGATGAACACACCCTTTTTCAAAATGGAGAACCAATATCAGCAAAGCAAACCTTCACTGTTTCGAGTTCTCTGGCAGAAAACTGGATGAGAACTATTTCAACAATGCAAGCTGTAAAGTTGAGCACTTAGGAAGACACTAACTCGGGTAACTCCTATTTTCCTTATGTTCCCATTGCTATAGTTTGTTCCACATTATGTTTTCAGAAAACTGACTGGATGACGATTCGTTTCCTTGCACTAAGAGTGCAAAAACATGTGGATATAACACTTGTAGACTCAACAAAGTTACTGTTAGAGTTTATGAATGGGATGATTACGGATTTTTGGCAGTCGTAATGGAAGAAAACGTGGCATCGTACAGTCAGTTTTCTGAAAACATAATGTGGAACGAAGTATAGTTGACTTTTCGGGAAACTTTAAACTCGCTCGTCTTTCCCTTCTTGTTTAAAACTTAAAACGAGTAATGTTTATTCGAATGGTGACAACTGACAAACTGACAAACTGACAAATCCACTTTGAGCCTTAATCCCACAAAACAAATCTGCATCCGTCTATATAACTTCATTCAGCCTGTCCATCTGGTTAGCTTACCGTCACTTTTCGCACTTGATCCGAACGCGTCGCTGTGCGCACTCGAGCGTGATTGGCTCACTGGGGAAGAAGTAATCACGTGACAAGGGAAATCTTTCGCACCAACGCGTTGCATTCTAGAACAGGAAGAAGTAGAAAAGAGGAAAAGCTCTGCTGGGTGCGGCCTCCGGGATGTATGGCCATCGGCCCCGAGCTAAACGGAAACTCACTGATTTGGCGGACACTGACTGCGTTCGGCGTGGCAGAAAGCCAAGAGCCAATCACGACGTCGTTGCTGGCAAACGAAAACGGGCGCGCGGGCGACAATGTTCAAGTTCATCTTCCTCACTGCCAGGAAGAAAGAACTGACTGGCTGAAAATTTGATTTGGAATTCCGTCGAAGTCTTGAAGAATACAATTTCAAAAATGGGTCTTAGTGCATTTGATTTCAACGAAGAGTTGTTCAGAAGTTAATGGGAAAAAAAAACACGCACTCTCACGTGATTGTATGAGACTTAAGAAAGATGGATTTTTGCAACCATACGTCCAAACTTTCAGTACGTTTCTTACCAGAATCAATAAATGTCTTTATTTATTTATTTATTTATTTATTTTTTCGTAATGATTTTAGGACAAAGCTTAGTCAAAATTATTAAACGTTTGGAATATTTTGACGCTACAATGATGATTTTGTTTTTACTTCGGAAGACGATACTGTCTAAAAAAAAAAAAAACTTGATTTCATTATCCACCAAGTCGTTTTCGCGCTGTCCGACGCACATTTGGTCCGTCGTCCGTCGTAATATGGGTCGAAAGAGCTCCAATCAACTAGGGAAAAGTACCAAAGGACACTCCAGACTGGAAGATTCAGGCGCAGGACGCTAGAAGCGACAAACCAATAAATAATTTCCGTCGTGTGTCGAATTTCCTTTGTTAGGTTAGGTTAGGTAAGTTGCCTTGTCTCGAATTGCACTGGACAGGGTACAAGTTGCATACGGGGATTCGTAATACCTGACACCATTTCTTGTCTGGTATCTCGCGTCTTGTCTCGTCACTAGCCGACATCTTTGTCAACACCGCATCAGCACGCCTCTGTGTACTCCACGGTACCTGACATGTTCTGCCTGAAATGTCCTGGAGCCACTCGGCCCAGAAGAGTTCATGAGGAATCCGATTTTGAATGACGTAACTTATTTAATATGTAGATTGCAGCCTTCCTATATTTTCCAACCGTGGAGAACCAGATCAGCAGGTCTGGTTTTGTATGAGTGACTGAGTGACCGGAGTGACTGATGAATGCCTTTCAGAGTGCAGGCCGAAGATTCGAGTGTCCTTTCGTCGGTGTGCCTTTCACCATCTGCAATCAGAAATTACACCGAATATAGTTTTGTTGGGACCTGAGGCTGTCGGGCGATGTAGAAGGAGGAGTGTGGGTGCACTTGTCTTATTTCAGTCAAAAAATGTCAGATATCATGGCGGTTCTCCTGGGTTCAATTCCCAGTCAGGGCAGTTTTCTTTCTTTCTTTCTCAGATTAGTGCATCTTGTATTCGCACAATGCCAGTCTTTAATGGTAAGGGCACGTTTATGCAGCCACTCGCTTTTGCATTCTCGCAGCTAGAAGCTAGAAATCACCTCAAATTCCAACATGGCGGCGGTTTTATGTCTGCCGCCTCGCAACGAAAACAACAAATAACGTGTAGTTCAGAAGCGTTTGGGGAAACTGGTTCGTCATGAGGAATTTTTTATATTATTGGCACGGATTATAAGACTGCAAGTATTTACTCAAACGATGTCGGATTTAGCTAATCCATTTAGCGTTGTTACCATGGCAATGTCACCTTTGCCATCGCGATTGAGTTCTAGCTGAGAGAATGCGAAGGCGAGTCGCTGCGCAAACGTGCCTTATGCTTCATTAATCATAACCCAAATGACTTTCCGTAATGATTCGTGTACAGCTGATGTAACCACTAACTTTCTCCGTCTTGATTTAGTGCGTACCTCCGGCACACAATGCTAGCATACACTTTATGTCTTGAGAGAGTTTGCACGAGGGTTCCCTCCGGGTACTCCGGTTTGCTCCTTCCTGTGGCAAAAATAACAAACTGACACGATGCTGGTTCCGTCGACTTAACATCTCCCGCTTGGGCCTTCAAGAATCTTCTAGCCTTCTGGCCGACACGTTCTATTCTATTCTTAATTCCCTTATCCTTCCTAGCTGATCTGTAGACTTATGTAGCCTACTGCTTTTTTGGTAAGGGCGTAAAAACTGGTAGCTGTAAAACAAAACTTTTCATTCATCTTTCGCAAATCCGCAATCTCCGTTTTAGTTTTAGTACCCTCGTCCGTTCACCTTCAAAGAAAACTAAACTCGCCACGAAGAAACTCATAAATTTCCACCCCATATTTTTTGGTTACAAACTGCGTCGTTATACAAGAGTGCAGAAGGCGAAAAGAGCCTTCCTTACAATAAAAGCCATAAGATTCTACCCACGTCGTTGCGGCCAAATCTCTGGTTGGACTTGAGAAACACCCCCCGACGATGTATCTTTAAGCCCAAATCGTAAACTCGGCCTGGTTTGAGTAAGAAGTAAGGCTAGGCCTGCGAAAGGAGCAACAATTGCGTAATAGCAATTCTCCTCACCCCCAACTACCCCCCTTCCCCCCCCCCCCCAACACACCCACCTTCCCGCCATTACATCCACCACGAGTCCAACTCGGAAATCGCCCCAGCGTTTGGAATTGCAGTTAGCTCGTGCAGAATGGAATGGTGAGGAAAAGTTTATAGGTTGGAGAAAGATTGAGAATGGAACGAGCACGAAGAGAAGGAATGGTAGTGCCCCTTCCCCACCCCCGCCTCCACCCCCTTCTCCGATGGCATAGCGCTATTTTCATGTTGAAGGGTTCCTTGGTTATGTCCTCCTAATGGAGCTCTTGAAATTGCTGTGTAACTCATCCCTGATCTGTTTGATTATAATGAGCTACGCATTATAGTTTATAATTATACAGTTGCTAAAACGGGAAAAAAGAAAACTGTGTTTACTTTTTTTACTTTAACTGTATTTACTTAGAAATCTTATAACAATTAGCCTATATATGTGTACATTTCAGTATTTACTTAGGTTTCCAGTGTGAAGTCCAAAACTTTATAAATTCTCTGTAGGACGGCAAAAATCCAAAAACCATCAAACGCAAACACAGGCTAAAAAACTACTTTAACTAGAAGTCTGCTTGATTCACAAACTATAAATGCATAGAAAATGGTCACTAACGGAAAACACGCTTAATATATAAAACAACAAACACAGACACATATTAAAAAAAATAACCCGAATAAACACAAATTAAGCGCACACAAAGATACATACGTACATAAACATTAAAAATGTCAAACACAAACTGTGTTCACTTTTTGACGTAATCACTGAGTAAAAGCAGTCCTTGTTACCTGGAATTGGAGCTCAAATTATAGTTCGTTGAGTTCGAGTGAACTCTAATCCGTTTTTATATGTGTACCTTCACAGCTGTGAGTATGGGGATACGAGCTCTAATGTTTCCAGTGTGAAGTCCATAACCTCGTAAATTCTCTGCAGGACGGAAAAAGTCCGACGGAATTTCGACGGAATTATGACGGACTTTCGACTAAATGCAATTAACCTTACAAATCACATCATTGCTTCAATACTTGATCTTCTTTTCAATCTTTCTTTCGAAACTAAAGCATTCCTTCATATGTTAAAGTCCATTGTTGTTATTCATTTTTTAAGAAAGGCTATCGTAAAGGTCTCCGTGGTGTCACTCCAAAAGCTCGCGTTGCTCCTGGGATTTAAAATCGGCCCTGCTCCGTGACGGAGTTACTTAAAGCACTTATTTAATCCTCTGATTCCTTCGTGTGCCTCATAGATGTGTGTACATTGCGTGCTCTTCAACACTGGCCCTTTTATCACAGGCGGTGCACTGTGGCATAAGCTGGCTTCACTTCGATTATTATCCACTCAGACTAGCTTATAGCATCTAGATGCGAGACTGCGTTGCACCTTAAAGCAGAGTCGTCGTTAAAGCGTAGTCAACATTAAAAAAAAAATACGGTACGTAATAACTAGTCAAAGCATTCATTTCACCCCGGAACTGTTCCAAAACCACAATGAGACATTTCGGTTTACAGCAAGAACCAAAACGAACGAAGAAACGGAAGGTTTACTTTATGGACGAATAAAACGCAGCTTCGTTTACGTCTAAAATGGGAAAATATTTGCTATCAAAGCCCGATCGATGTACGCTTGTGAAGAAGCAGACGATTGCAAACTCTGCATCGTGCACATTTTCCCGGCGGAACTGAATAAATTTAACACGAAATCCGAAACAGTTTCCCTTTCCTGGGCGCGTAAATTAGAAACACGCAATTTCGCCTTTTAGTGCTTGGCGTAAAATATTCAGATATTGCTTGGCACGCCGCGGACCACACTTACACATAATTTAAGGTGGCAGCTTCGTACCTAGAAAGCTGTGTGTATTTCCAGGTTTTTTTCCCTCTTTTTTCTTTCTTTACCTTTTTTTATATTTTGAGGACCAAACAGGTCCAAATTAAAAATCGTGAACGTTGAATGAGCCTTCCGCTTTTAACTTTTAAAACGTGACTTACGAATTAAAAAAAAAGAAAAGCACTGAAATAAAAAAGTACACTTAAATAAAAAACACACTTCGATTAAAGGTACACGACTGGTGTGTTAAAGGTGTCTGCCTATTTCCCGAATGAGTCAAATGAGCTCGGTTATCTACAGCATTAATACCATAGACGAGCGAGATGTCATCATCAGCGAAAGCAAGGCCTCCTGAAAAATAGCTCAGAAGCGGCTCTTCTGCAACCTGGGTAATGGAAACCACCAACAGGTACACGACGACAAATGTGCAACAATGCATGCCCTCCTTACACAGGTTACCAGTTAGTGTTAAAGAAATACAGATGTAACTTTTATTTCCGTTGCCTTCTGGGCATAAACGTCAGGGTGTACACCCGTTTCGCCGAATCCCGTTTCACCGAATTTTAATAATTATTGAATAATTATTTTTTTTTTCAAAATACATACCTCGCTCGTACTGCCGCGCTCACCACGGCTAAACATATAACATCATAAACCTCAACTAATCACAAGTTCCTTCCAATTAGGAATGAATGTATAACTTCGCCAATGTTAAATTTTTTAAAGAATATTTGAATTCGGCGAAAAGGGAGTTTCCCCTTTCGCCCAATTTTAATCAAGGCTTGATTTTCGGCGAAACGGAAAAGATTTTCGCCAAAACGTAATTCGGTGATACGGGAAGCCACCAATGTCAGACAACCAGAGCGGAGAATTAAACATCACAATAATACCCAAGCACCGAAGCAGTACTTATCAGCCATACAGACACGGCCAAAAAGAAACCTCTTTCACTGCAAAACTGTTTGCTCTCTCACAAGCTGCGAGCGGCCCCTCGGATGTTGGCTTCTCCCGCGTACACTCGAAAGCAGCGTTGAAGTTTGGGTGAGTGACGGCAACCTACGAAAGCCGAGAGGTGTCTTCATACTTCACACTTCACTTCATACTTCACTTCATACTTCACTTCGTACTTCACTACACACTTCACTACACGCTTCGCTCACGTGAACACCTCGCACTTTATACTTCCGGTTTCGATTGAGATAGCTCTATTGGCTGTGAGAGTTTAAGCGTCTGACGGCCTTAGCTTGCTGACGGTTGAAGTGGCCAGCTAAGGCCGTCGGATGCTTGAGCTCTCACAGCCAATAGAGCTATCTCAATCGGCTGCGAGTCGAAATCGAAAAGTGAAATCTGTCGGCATTTATTTCTGGGCGTTCCAGCAAAACAATGGCGGTCTTCTATCGTGTTTTGGTGATGCAATAATTAAATTGTTGTATCGGACATACGTAACGTATTCTTACCAGAATTCTTGTGTTTAGTTATTGTGTAAGTGATCCAAAAGTAAAGCATGTATGTCAAAATGGATGTAATTGCCCTTTAAGGGACTGGTCATTATTTATGGTCGGGAGGGGAAGGGGAGAATGAAAATGTGACCACTAAATTTTCGATGACCCCCCCTCCCCTTCGAGACCCTGAGAAAAATCTTGACTCCCACCCCTCTCAAGGTCCATAAACAATGTGATTTCCCCCCCCCCCCCC
>JAHWFP010093789.1:874-11713 GCA_023313725.1 Lithobius niger | reverse complement strand
AGGTGATATACACATTTTACTTAAAAGCATTCATTCAGCCCCAAAACTGTATTTCAAATTTATCACCCTTATTTCGCGCCAACGCTCGTTTTTTTCAATTGGATGTAATAGAGGTTTTCGGGTTCAAAGTGCACCTGCGAGTTGTCTAATAGCCGAAAATGGACATGCATAGAATATTCTGATAGATGGGATTGTTTTTTTTCCATCACTTACTACTTACTTACTTACTAATTGTTTACTTTTTTCATCAAAGCATGAAAATCGCCATGATGAATGTGCATGCGTGTACGACCATATATACAAATGGAGTCACTTCGAAATTTTCGCAGGAGTCCTTAAATCCAAGATGGTGGTCAAAATGACGGTTGAATAACTGATTTTTGGGCTGTAACTCCTCAATCGACAACAAATCAATAATTGTGTGCTGAACGTTTTTGTTTCACATTATTTTAGACAGGAAAGGTGATATACATATTTTACTTAAAAGCATTCATTCAGCCATAAAACCGTATTTCAAATATATCACCCTTATTTCGCACCAACGCTCGTTTTTTTCAATTGGATTTTATGGAGGTTTTCGTGTTCAAAGTGCACCTGCGAGTTCTCTAATAGCCCAAAATTGACATGCGTAGAATATTCTGAAAGATGGGATTGTTTTTTTTTCCATCACTTACTTACTACTTACTTACTAATTGTTTACTTTTTTCATGAAAGCATGAAAATCGGCATGAAGATTGTGCATGCCTGTACGACTGTAACGTGTTCCTATGGACTGCTATGCAGGCCTGGTTACATGTTACTAGAGGGCACTATACAGGTGTATGGTTGCCCTATATTCCAAATCAATTGCATCATCTTTAACTCTCACCTTTGGCGCTGGGGCCGACCGGTTCCATAACCGGTCGACCAGCCCCAGAGATGATTATCTTGCATTTCAATAGAAGACTGTGCGATAACATCACACAGGATTCTGGTGAAGTGCGTGGGTGGGTAAAAAGGGGGAAGTTGCATTCATTTCTTAAGAATTAACCTGTTTCGATCAGGAGGCAACTTCAATCGAATTTAACATTCATTTCTTTAGAATTAGGAATGGGTTAAATCCGGTTTGGTGTGCAACCACTCGTGATAATACCGAGGGGGCCCACCAAACGGGATCTTTAGCGATACTTAGTGGTCTCATGCGGTTGGTCGTGACTTCGTCTCTCCAACTTAGGTGTAGGCTAGTGTTGTTATGCTGGATCAATGCTAATCTTCATGTCAGTTGTGTGTTCATCTGTTCCCCAACTTTGGCAAGTAACTTTTAGCTATAACTTTAACGCAATACTGTACTTAGTTACAGTCTTCTTACAGTGCATACTTCCTAAGTGTCCCCTAGCACTTGGGTTGAACTGGTTGACTCGGATGCAAACCATTGGCGTGCTTATTTCCCTTTCAACCACGTTACATGATTTCTGTAAAGAAATTGGTGGCCCGTGCCGTTAAGGATTTGAACCCGTGTGTTCATTTCATTAATTTTTTTTTTTGGAAGTTTTTGGACCCATTTCCTGTAAAGAAATTAGTAGCCCGTGCCGTTATTAATTTGAACTTGTTGCAGTTAATAATTTTTTGGATGAACTTTTGGATTTTTTGGACCTGTCAGTTCTGTAAAGTAATTGAGGGCTCGTATCATCTGTATGCTTCGATTTCGGGACTGTGTTAACCGTAGTCAATATTTTCTCGTATGCGGTGGTGTAAACCAAGCTTCAATTCGTTTTGTGGCTCGCGTTTGTGCTTCGCATCAGTTGTGCGCGTTGGTACTTCGCCTGTTCATCGACCACAACGAGCGGCTGCTCGGCTGGGACGTCAGCGGAAGTCAACGTCAAGCATCGACTAAAATTTGGGTGAGTTGGCTGACTGTGCGTAGATTTTATGACATTGTTGTATGATTTTTGCGGATAGACTGTGTAACTGGCCATAACACGTTTAGTTGGTGAACAATTTTTTTTTACGGCCGACATTATTGTGCGGATGCGCATATTGTTGTTGGTGTGGTAATTATTACTGAACTGTGTACCGATTTTGACTGTGTATAATGGAAGAAGTAGGGAGCGATCGCTCCAGTGATGGTGGATCTCCACCTCTGCTTGATTTATGTGGTGTAATGGTGGATGGCGACGGTGATTCGGGAAGTGCTTCCCCAATCCCCGATGGCCAAGGTTTTGACAGTGGTGACGTTCAGTCGGATAATGGTCCGACGCCGCCCGTTCAACACGATATCGTGTCGGATGCGGCGTCACCAGTGCTTCCAACCATTAATGATACTTGGCCTAGTGCTAATTTGGATGAGAGATTTCGTTTTTCGCCACCAAGCAGTGTTAATTTTTTGAACCCACCTCCTGTACATAGTAGAAACAGTTCACATTGTGATGTTATACCGTTGTTGAGTGGTATGGTGCAAAATACGTCAAATGCCGTGTCGGAGTTTCAAACTGGCGACACCGACACGCATATTCGTCGGTTGCTACTGTGCGGTAATAATACGCCTATGGCTGGTCAGGGTATTGTTAAAGGTGGTGGTAATAACAATGTATTGCATAGTGTGTTGTCGCATTACCCGTCGCCACCGATTTTGCATGACGCTCGCTTTGCTTCGCCAAATATTGACAATGGTGTGATGAATGATGTTCCGACTTTCGAGTCAATGTTTCAGTGGGTATCTAATGCTCCTTTTGATACGGCTACAAAGAGTCGTTTATTACAAAAATTGTTGTTTGAGGTTAGCGGGAAGCAGGAACCGCAACTTCAGCATGACGAGCGGCTCCAACCTTCTCACTCGCATGCGTCGATCCAGAACGCAGCTCTCTCGCGTGCTGTTGGCGTGGATCTCACTCCGGCTACCAATGTGCAACCTTTAAAGAGTGATGACCACGAATGTAAGTCCTCTTCTCACGCTGTGACTTCTACTTCAAATGTTTTTCAGCGTTCGATGTGCGGCGTTACATAAAATGTGCGCCAGCCACAATTGGTTACTAGTAATGCATTGTCTGTACCTTGCATGGATTTATGTGGTGCAGCACATTATGGAGGTACACCAGTGGGTGACCAATCGTCGGCCCAGCCCGACCCACCCCCGCCTCCTGTTTTACCATCTGTTGTCGTAGATTCGCATAGGGTTGATTTTAAAGTGGAGCGCGGCGTTGCCGCACCTCCACCAGCTGTTGGTTGTGCTGCGTTGTCATCGGGTGGAGAACTTCCTTCAGATCAACGGGAAGGCCGGTCTTTAAGCTCCGGTTGCGTAAAAAAATTGGACACAGTGCCTAATTTTAAGCCACCCCGTGCACCAGTGCCACGTTTTTCGGGTCACAGAGATTCTAAGGCGCCTCAAGAATTTTTATTGGCACGCGAAAAATATTCCAAAGCTTTTCAACTTTCTGACGAATATGTATTAACAACTATCATACCTGTTGCTTTGATTTCCCATGCGGAAAAATGGTTTCGTTTTGCCGGACCTTTTGACAGTTGGAGGAAATTTTTGGACACTTTTCGTCTCGAGTTTGAGGGTGCCGACTACAAAAATGAACTATTTAGAGAACTGCAGTTGCGCACTCAACACCCGGAAGAAAACTTCGGACATTTTGTGCGGTGTATCAGTGGGTATTACGAGAGGATCGACCCAGATGCACCCGAGCAAGTAAAAATTCAGCGCGTCATTGATCAGTCACATCCTGAGTTTCGTGCGCTCCTTTGGAACAAACAATTTATGTCTTTAAAGCATCTTGCGGAGGAAGAATCAGTGCTTTGTAGGTTCCAACTTAAACAACGTTTATACAGGGTTCCGCCCCCTGCTGAGCCTTGCATTGAACCGAGCTTAGCTTGGCAACCGCCGTCACGCCCTCGCGACAACAGACGACAAAAGCAGGAAGAGGAACAAGCCTATGACTACAACCCAGTCTAGGCTAATGAATCTTTGTATGATGCTCGTCCGAGCCTAGGCAATGGTGTTCCGCCTTGTACAATGCAAAGTCTTGATCCTAGGGGATTTTACGGGCAGAAGTATGCGCAGTCTCGCACTGTCAATAACCTACAATGCCGTGAAGCTCCACCTCGACCCCCGCCGCCTCCCCAACATCAGAGGCAAGATAGAGCACCTTTAAGGGATGTTAAAAATTCTGGGGATAAAAGGAAAGTTGTCACGTGCCACGATTGCGGTGTGGAGGGACATTACCGTCCATAGTGTCCGGACCTTGTGCCAAAAAACGGACTGGGCGGCCGTCGGCAAAAAGATGCCGTGCAGCCGTAAACAGTTCACAGGATTGGAGAGTGAAAGAAGGTTTAGAGCCGGGAGTGATGAAATACGTTAAAGTGTCCGCATCTAACCGGGCTCATAAATTGGACAGGGAAACTCAATACGGGGCTCACCCTTTAATGACTGTCACTGTTGGCGGTATAACAATTAAATCGCTCCTCGACACTGGTGATACCAGCTCAGTTTGTTCACAACAGCTGGCGGATGAGTTACGTTTGAGTGGCCACAAAATTTATAACAACACTCGTATCACTTTCTTGTTGGCTTCCGGTAAAATCTCGGGATCCGGTTACGTGCGTGTGATCTTACATTGGGACAATGGACGTAAGACTCCTCACACTCTGTTAATTCTACCCGGCGCAACCGATCATCTCGTCCTCGGACGTGACTTTATGGGGAAAACCGGAGTGATTGCGGATATCCGTGCAGGTGGTTGGAGAATTGGTAACGGAATACTTGCTTCATTCTACGATAATGCCGAAATAAATACGTGCCACGAACAACCATCGGAGGAAGATATTCATGACAGCAAGGATTGGCAGGAAATCGAGACGCACATAGCAAAAGCCGACTGCACTCACCCTCAACAGAAGTTGCTGCGGAATTGCCTAAAGCAGCATCAAAAAGTTTTAACTTTGCGGCTTGGTCGCACTCACGTTGGAAAACATTCAATCATTCTGGAGGAGGGCACCAAGCCTATTCGTTTAGCTCATCGGACATACAACGAAGGTTCAAGAAAGATTATAGATAAACAAATTGATGAATGGTTGGAATTGGGAGTTATCGAAAAGGGCTTCACACCCTGGGCAGCTTGCCCTGTCCTTGCTCCAAAGAAGGGATGCCCTGGGCAGAAGAGGACCTGCGTGGATTATAGAAGATTAAACAATGCTTCAATTTTTGACGCGCAGCCTCCGAACCGCATCGATCAGATTTTGGGTACCCTGGGCAAGGCGAAGTATTTCTCTGTTATAGATCTGAACAAGGGGTATTTGCAAGTGCCATTGGATGATGAGAGCAAGGCTAAAAGTGGTTTTCGTTGCCACCGCGGTTCCTTTTTCTTTCACGTCATGCCCTTTGGACTCAAAAATGCACCTGCAACTTTCGCCAGGATACTTGAAGAAGTGCTGGGTGACTCTCTTTTTCATCATTCCATGGTTTTTGTCGATGACTTGTGTGTATTCAGCAATTCATTCGCTGAACATATCGAACATTTACATGACATTTTGACACGTTTGGGAAATGCTGGTTTCACTGCTAATCTTAACAAGGTTCAATTATGCGCTCAAGAAATTACGTATCTCGGGCACGTACTTCGACCAGGCCAAATAAGACCTGAGCCAACTGCAGTGAAGACAATTTAAGATTTTCCTGACCCGACATGCGTCAAAGAGCTCCGGCGTCAACTAGGATTATTTGCCTTCTATCGCCAATTTTTACCCACCTACCACTCGGCGGCCATGCCCCTTTTTGACTTGTTGAAGAAGGACGTAAAATGGCATTGGTCTGATGAATGTAAGGAGGCGGTGAGTGAACTAAAGTCTGGACTCATTGACTGCGTACTGAAACTCCCTGATTTGTCTGCAAAGTTTTCCATAGCCTGCGACGCTTCCGGAGTGGAATTGGTTGTGTTATTAGTCAGGAGGTACCTGGCGAGGGTCTCAAACCGGTGGCCTTCGCCGGTAGGTGACTTACCAGCGCGGAGTAGAAGTACTCCACGGCTCAGCAAGAAATGCTTGCAGTGATCTATGCTGTAAAGAAGTTTAGACCTTTCATTGAAAATACCGAATTTGAACTTCAGACGGATCACGCCGGCCTTACAGCCCTGCGGAAGATGCCCAACCCTTCAGGAAGACTTGCTAGGTGGATAATGGAATTGGAAGGATTAAATTACACCATGAGATGGAGGAAGGGGGTAGAAAATCAAGTAGCTGACTATCTTTCTCGTATGCATGAAGACCTAGAAATGGCCGACGACTGCTACGACGGGATGGAGGTAGAGGAGATGAAGATAGAACTGAGTAACGGCGACTTCCCTTCACTTACTGAATTTCAGGAAGCTCAAGAGAATGACCCCGTCGCTCAAAGGCATATTAAAAGATTACAGGAAGAAAGTGGCAGTGTCACTAAGAAGGTACCAAAGCCCGGACATTTTGTTATACATCAAGGCCTGCTTACAAAGGCGTTTCAGTCACGTGACATTCGAGACCAGGTGACTGGTACCATTTCCTACAAGATCTTCGTGCCTAAAAGTCTTCAAGTAAGGTGCATGACAACAGCGCACTCTTCTCCAGAAGCCGGACATCGTGGCGTCTTCAAAACACTACATCGTTTGCAAGAACACCTTACATGGTACCACATGAGAAGATCGGTTTCATGCTTTATTCGCTCCTGCCCTACATGTCAGATGTGTAAAGTTCCTAACACCAAGCCAGGAGGCTTACTTCAAGTAATGAAGCCCCCCCCCCCCCCTGGCCCCTTCATCAACATCAGTTTGGATTTAATTGGCCCATTACCAGCTGCACCGGGAAATTTCAAACATATCCTGGTAATTGTCTGTGATTATAGTGGTTGGATAGACCTTTTTCCATTAAGAACTGCAAAGCTCAAGCAAGTGGCTACAGCGGTAGAATGGTGGATTTCGCACTGGGGAGCACCCCGGCGAATATTAACTGACAGAGCGGCCATTTTCAAATCGACTGGATGGATTAAATTGCTTCATTCGCACGGAATCAAGTCCGACCTGACTTCGGCTTATCACCCTCAGAGCGATTTAACTGAGATTTACAATAAATCCGTTAAGAGTATGCTTCGGGCGTATGTTGGTCGACATTCGGACTGGGTTTCAAAACTGGAACAAATAGGATTCGCGCTACGCACTGCTCGTTCGGAATCCAGCCAGTACACGCCAAGTGAGATTGTTTTAGGCAAGAATTTATCGTATCCATGGTCAACTGACATCGGCAATCTTAAAACTGCAGAAGAACAGCTCCCTGCTGTAAAAAATGCGAATCAAGAACTCGTCATTCAGAAATTCAAGGATTTACGTGAAGAGGTGATTGACAACATGCTTAAATCTCGACAGCGTCATGAACTTTATTACAACCGTAAAAGAAAAGCCGTCGAATTTCAGGAAGGACAATTGGTCTTATGTAAGACACATCTTTTGAGTTCTGCTTCAAAGGGTTTTAACAAATCTTTGGCACCAAAGTACAGCGGCCCATTCTCTATTTTCAAGCGTCAAAGTCCCAATACGTATCTGCTGAAAAATATAAAAAGCGGTCGAATTGTTGGACCTACAAATGTTGTTGACCTGAAAGAGTATTTTGCGCCTATGTGTATTGAACAGAAGGATAATTCGTCTACAAATCTACAGCCAGTGGTTGAAAAAGATGAAGACAAAAATTCGACTGTCCCCTCACAAGCCAACGCCAAGGATTCGAACCCCGCCCCGCAATTACACTACAATCTACGGAAGAGAGATGCGAGGGGGAGAACAACACGCTAGCATCTTTAAGCCTCCACGACACGCCCACTCGCCTATTTTTACACTCGTCCTGATCAAACGGTGTCGAGAGTGGGGGGGGGGGGGGGGGGGGAGGACCGGACTGACCACCTCAAGACCGGATCTGCGTGGACAATAGCGTGCGCATCACTTAAGAGTGGAGGATTATGGACTTCTTTAGAAATTTGAGTGTGGACAGTGTGTGAATGTGTGTGCATTGAGCACGAGCGTTGGCGCGAAATAAGAGTGATATATTTGAAATACGGTTTTGGGGCTGAATGAATGCAGGTCTGCAAGTGTTCCTACTTTTTCCTACTTTTCCTACTTTTTTCTTCCAATTCCTACTTTTCCTACTTGTTAAAAAAAAGTTGCTACTTTTCGTACGTTTTTCTTAATTTTCCTACTTTTTCTCCAGACAAAATAAGCCTACAACATAATTTTCACTACAGCATGCTTTGATTGATAAAGACAAAAAAAAGTATTGACACAGGCGCTTTTGAGTACACGAAAATAATGAAATCTTGCTACGGTAGTGGACACGTAGAAAGCAGATGGCTCACTCTACTTCCTGCTCTTCAGAGGATTGTGTCAAATTGGCCTGCTTTGCAGCGCTACTTCCTAAAAGATTTGGCTACAAAAGCAAACAAGTCTACTCTGGCATCAAGTCAATATAAAAGAATATGCAAAACCTTGACTCGTGAGACATTGATTGAGATCAGGTTCCTCGAATCAGTCGGTCCAATTTTCAATGCATTTCTTTTGTTCTTTCAAGGAGAAGGTCCGTTGGTGCATCTTCTGCAGGAAAAAATAGAAGAAACCGTGGTGTCATTAACGTTAAGATTCCTGAAACCGGATGTTGTGAAGGGAAAAACTGGAAAAGACTTACTAGTAGTTACTACATGTGGAGAGTTTAGCAAAAGAGAATCAGTTACTCCTAAGCCAGATGGAAGTTGGAGCCCCAACAAAAGCTGCTTTCAAAAATGAAGCTAATTTGCTGTTGCATAACATGAAAGAGTTTTACGTCACAGTGGTGCAGTATTTGGTAAGTCATTTTCTGGTTGACAGTAGCTTGCTGAAAGACTTGAAATATTTTCTTCCTATCTCTAGAAAAGAGAAAGGTGGTGCACAAGCCATTAAGCGCCTGGCAATGCTAATGCCTCAGATAATCAAAGCAGACGAAGTAGCTACAGTTACCGATGAATGGAAACTATACCAGCTGGAGGAATCTATAACTTCTTCATGGTACATTAAAGAAATCTCAGAAGATAAGAAATCCACTGTTTACCATAGAATAGACTACTACTGGAACCTTATTTTAAAAATCAAGTCATCTGCTGGTAGTTTAAAATTCCCCACATTAGACAAGCTGGTAAAAAGCCTTCTGTGTTTAGCACACGGCAATGCAGAAGTGGATAGAAGTTTGTCAGATAATAAAAGGACTGTTTCACAAGACAGAGCTTCCCTTGCATCTAAGACCATCAGCAGACTCGAACAGTGAAGGATGCAGTTAGGAAGTATGGTGGCGGTAATCCGTCTGCAGTTCCTGTAACAAAAGCTATGCTAGAAGCTAGAACTTATGCGTATAGTCAGTACCAAAAACATTTACAAAAGGACAAAGAAAAGACCAGGCAAAACATTAAGGTAGCAGAAGAAACAGCAAAAGCGAAAGCAGAAAAAAACAAGCAACAAAGAATTGGATGAAGAAAAAACAACCCTCGGACAATGATTTAAAGATTGCTCAGAAACGTCAACTTGAGATTGAAGCAGCCCAAACCCTTCTTAAAGAAGCAAATGACCACCTGATGAAGGCAATAAAGGAAAAAAACATACAGGCAGTGGCAGTTGGTTAAGGACTAGTGAAAGTAGCTTCCCGAAAAATGGCAGATGTCCAAAAGCTGTTAGAAAAAGATAACAAAAAAAAAATTATTCTTGAGCAAAAGAAGAGAAAGTTAATTAGTCACCATTATGTTCAAATCAAGAAGAAAGCAAAATAAGTGCAAATAAAATTTAGTTTGAGTGTTCAATATTCCTACTATTTCCTACTTTTTATCAAAAATTCCTACTTTTTCCTACTTTAAAAAAAATTTGTTTCCTACTTTTTTCCTACTTTTTTCAAAAAAACGACTTGCAGGCCTGATGAGTGCTTTTAAGTAAAATATGTATATCACCTTTCCTGTCTAGAACAATGTGAAACAAAAAACGGTGTGTGCTGAACGTTTTTGTTTCACATTATGCTTTCGATTTATTGACGGTTGAGGAGTTACAGCCCAAAAATCAGTTTTACAACCGTCATTTTGACCGCCATCTTAGATTAAAGGGCTCCTGGGAAAATTTCGAAGTGACTCCATATGTAAATATGGTCGTACAGGAATGCACATTCATCATGCCGATTTTCATGCTTTTATGAAAAAAGTGAACAATTAGTAAGTAAGTAGTAAGTGATGGAAAAAAAAAAGAATGCCATCTTTCAGAATATCCTACGCATGTCCATTTTGGGCTATTAGAGAACTCACAGGTGCACCTTGAACCCGAAAACCTCTATTACATCCAACTGAAAAAAACGAGAGTTGGCGCGAAATAAGGGTGAAATATTTGAAATACGGTTTTGGGGCTGAATGAATGCTTTAGGGTAAAATATGTATATCATCTGTCCTGTCTAGAATAATGTGAAACAAAAACGTTCAGCACACAATTATTGTGTGCTGAACGTTTTTGTTTCACATTATGCTTTTGATTTTTTGATGGTTGAGGAGTTACAGCCCAAAAATCTGTTTTTCAACCGTCATTTTGACCGCCATCTTGGATTTAAGGGCTTCTGGGAAAATTTCGAAGTGACTCCATGTCTAAATATGGTCGTACAGGCATGCACATTCATCATGCCGATTTTCATGCTTTTATGAAAAAAGTGAACAATTAGTAAGTAAGTAGTAAGTAAGTGATAGAAAAAAAACAATCCCATCTTTCAGAATATCCTACGCATGTCCATTTTGGGCTATTAGAGAACACGCAGGTGCACTTTGAACCCGAAAACCTCTATAACATCCAATTAAAA
>JAHWFP010093769.1:0-14449 GCA_023313725.1 Lithobius niger | reverse complement strand
GTATTGCAGTATCTCCTTGCAAACGCACGAATTTATTTAATGTTCAGTTTGCCATTGTTGCATAATAACAATGTTTAAAACAATGTAAAACAATCAATTTGGACGTTTGGAGCTCCTTAACTCCTGAACCGCTTGACCAATTAGAAAGATCCATATGAAAAGGGCACATCTCCAGAGCAATACCTGTAAAATGACCTAAGAACCAGCTTTATTTACCGCATGGAAGAATTTATTTTCTTTATACAAAAAAAGCGTTAGTAGTAGTTAGTAGTAGTTAGTAGTTAGTAATCTACCCCAAAACAAACTTGTTAGGGATTCCCGCCAAGCTTTTCCGTGTGAAGTCATGATATCGAAAGCCAAGCTCTTTCGCCAAGCTACTCCTACCGATTGATAGTTCGAAGGTTAGGTTAGGTCTGGTCCATTTCTTTTTCTTCTTTTTTTTTGTTTTCGTTAGGTTTTGAGGACAGCAGGCACCTTTTTCATTTGATTACCATTTTTATTAGTATTGAAGTAACTCCTTGCAAACGCATGAATTTCTTTAATTATCAGTTTGGCATTGTAGCATAAAAACAATATTTAATACAATGTAAAACAATAAATTTGGACCTTTGAAGCTCCCTAACCTCTGAACCACTTATCTAATTAGAAAGGTCCATATGAAAATGGCACATCTCCAGAGCTATACCTGTAAAATGAGCTAAGAACTAGCTTTATTTAAGGCGTGGAAGAATTTATTTTCGTGTTACAAAAAAACATTGGTAGTACGAATTAGGCAAATATCAACGTTATTCACGACGTTTTTTCAGCAAGAAAACGTTAAGCTATGGGTCTAACTGTGACTTTTATGTTGTTAGGCGACCAAAGTCTCCCGATCAAACAAGGTTCAGCATTTTCTGTCCCATTGTTATTTATCCTCATATGCCTGAAAACAGCCAAACTCCCTTTGCTGTAAAGACACAACGTGTCTAGTGGTCGCCATGCTCATATACATATTATCTGGATGTTATCATTTTATCTTGGCGGACAACACTAGCGCGTGTCTTGATCTACCCCAAAACATAACTTGTTAAGGATTCCCGCCAAGCTTTTCGGCCGTGGGAAGTCGTGATATCAAACGCCAAGCTCTTTCACGAAGCTAATCCCACCGAGTAATAGTTCAAAGGTTAACTGAAATATCTGAAAAATGCTTACTGTGCAATTTTCAATTATTTCATTTAAAGTTTGAAGTTTTAGACGTAGGGATTAGCTAGGCGATAGAGCTTGGGGTTTGATATCACGACTTCACACGGCTGAAAAGCTTGGCGGGAACCCTTAACATGTTTTGTTTCGGAGTAGATATCAGTAATTTTTGGTCCAAATTGATGAAATCGATTTTCTTAGTAATTATGAAATGGAAATGCCAATCTAGTTTTCTGGTCCATTTTCTTTTCTTCTTTTTTTTTGTTTTCGTTAGGTTTTGAGGACAGCAGTCACCTTTTTCATTTGATTACCATTTTTATTAGTATTGAAGTAACTCCTTGCAAACGCATGATTTTCTCAAATTGTCAGTTTGGCATTGTGGCATAAAAAAATGTTTAATACAATGTAAAACAATCAATTTGGACTTTTGGATCTCCCTAACCCCTGAACCACTTGACCAATTAAAAAGGTTTATATGAAAATGGAACATCTCGAGAGCTATACCTGTAAAATGAGCTAAGAACCAGCTTTATTTACAGCGTGGATTATTTATTTTCGTGTTACAAAAAAAAAGCATTAGTAGTAAAAACTAGGCAAATATCGACATTGTTCACATCGTTTTTCCAACAAGAAAACGTTAAGCTATGGGTTTAACAGTGACTTTTATGTTGTCAGGCGACCAAAGTTTCCCGATCAAACAAGTTTCACCCTCTTCTTTCGCATTGTTATTTATCCTCATATGCCTGAAAACATCCAAACTCCCATTGCTGTGAAGATAAAACGTGTCTAGTGGTCGCTATGCTCAAATACACATATTATCTGGAAGTTATCGTTTTATCTTGGCGGGCAACACTAGCGTGTGTCTTGATCTACCCCAAAACAAAACTTGTTAAAGGATTCCTGCCACGCTTTTCAGCCGTGGGAAGTCGTGATATCAAACGCCAAGCTCTTTTTTGGTGCTAATTGCTCCGAGTAATAGTTCGAAGGTTAAATGAAATATCTGAAAATTGCTTACTGCGCAATTTTCAATTATTTCATTTAAAGTTTGAAGTATTAGTCGGTGGGATTAACTAGGCGAAAGAGATTGGTGTTTGATATCATGACTTCACACGGCCAAAAATCTTGGCGGGAATCCTTAACAAGTTTTATTTTTGGGGTAGATATCAGTACTTTTTGGTCCAAATTGATGAAATCCATTTTTTTCTTAGTAATTATGAAATGGAAACGGCAATATAGTTTTCTGGTCCATTTCTCTTTTCTTTTTATTGGTTTCCTTAGATTTTGAGGACAGCAGGCACGTTTTTTCATTTGATTAAGTTTTTTTTTAGTATTGCAGTATCTTTTTGCAAACGCACGAATTTATTTAATGTTCAGTTTGGCATTGTTGCATAATAACAATGTTTAAAACAATGTAAAACAATCAATTTGGATCTTTGGACCTGTCTAACCTCTGGACCAATTAGAAAGGTCCATATGAAAAGGGCACATCTCCAGAGCAATACCTGTAAAATGAGCTAAGAACCAGCTTTTATTACCGCATGGAAGAATTTATTTTCTTGATACAAAAAAAGGGTTACTAGTTAGTAGTTATTAATCTACCCCAAAACAAAACCTGTTAAGGATTCCCGCCTAGCTTTTCAGGCGTGTGAAGTCGTGATCTCAAACGCCAAGCTCTGGGCCGAAAAACTTTGGGGGTGGGAACCCTTAACAAGTTTTGTTTTGGGGTAGATATCAGTAATTTTTGGTCAAAATTGATGAAATCTATATTTTAGTAATTATAAATTGGAAATGCCAATCTAGTTTTCTGGTCCATTTCTTTTTCTTCTTTTTTTGGTTTCGTTAAGATTTTGAGGACAGCATTCACCTTTTTTCATTTGATTTGTATTTTTATTAGTATTGCAGTATCTCCTTGCAAACGCACAAATTTCTTTAATTGTCAATTTGGCATTGTTGCATAAAAAAATGTTTAAAACAATGTAAAACAATCAATTTTGCTCTTTGGCGCTCCCTAACCCTTGAACCACCTGACCAATTAGAAAGGTCCATATGAAAAGGGCACATTTCCAGAGCAATTTGGACCTTTGGAGCTCCCTAACCCCTGAGCAATACCTGTAAAATGAGCTAAGAACCAGGTTTATTCACCGCATGGAATAATTTATTTTCGTGATGCAAAAACAAGTGTTACTAGTTAGAAGTTAGTAATCTACCCCAAAACAAAACTTGTTAAGGATTCCCACCAAGCTTTTCGGCCATGGGAAGTCGTGATATCAAACACCAAGCTTTTTCGCCAAGCTAATCCCACTGAGTAATAGTTTGAAAGTTAAATAAAATATATGAAATTGTTTACCGCACAATTTCCAATTACTTAATTTAACGTTTGAAGTATTAGTCATTGAGATTAGCTTGGCAAAGAGTTTCGCGTTTGATATCACAACTTCCCACGGCCGAAAAGCTTGGCGGGAATCCTTAACAAGGTTTATTTATTATATCAGTAATTTTTGGACCAAAGTGATGAAATCCATTTTTTTTCTTAGTAATTATGAAATGGAAACGGTAATCTAGTTTTCTGGTCCATTTCTTTTTCTTCTTTTTTTGGTTTCGTTAGATTTTGAGGTCAGCAGTCACCTTTTTCATTTGATTAACATTTTTATTAGTATTGCAGTATAGTAGTGGTAAAATGCGATATTCTGGTCACCTTATAAAAGTGGGGGTAATAATGCACTTCCGATCACCAGATGAAAAGTGTGTGGTAATGGCGTGTCTTCCATTTTTCGTCAATCTGGAGGAGGATTGAAAAGTGGTTTTTAATATGTTTTCCGGTTTTCATCGATCTGGAGGAGGGTGGGAAAGTATTTTTTGGCTTTCTCCTATGATGTCAATTCTGGTCACGTGATCAAAGTGGGGGTAATGATGTGCTTCCGGTCTTATGATGAAAAGTGGGGATGTCACTTCCGGTTTTTTGTCAATCTAGAGGAGGGTGCCTTTTGTTACATTTTATTAATTTTTTTTTCATTCTGGAGCAGGGGGGAAAGGGCTTTTGCTATCTTCTATGACGTCACTTCCGACCACGTGATCAAAATGGGGGTAATGACGTCACTTCTGGTCTCGTGATGAAGGTGTGGAGGGGGTCACTTGCGGTTTTTCATCGATCTGAAGGATAGTGGGAAAGTGCCCTTTTGCTTTCTTTTTTTTCGTTTTCGTTGATGTGGAGGATGGCTGAAAAGTGCCACTCGGTACTTCATTTTCATCGATCTGGAGGATGGTGGAAAAGTGTCTTTCGGTACCTTTTTTTATTATTAAAAATAAATAACAAAAAAAAAAAGAAAGGGCATGGATTTGAGTTCAATAATTTTAACGGGAATAGGTGGAGAACTGAGTTGCAATTTAAAAATGCCCATATACCTTGACCCTAAAAAGGAGTATGAAATGGCGCTTGTCTCCTTGGATATGTGCTACAGTATTTTCAACGTGCACGCTGACAATAACGAATTTTTGTACACCATCGACGGTTGAGCAAATTGGATCGAGGTGCGAGTCGTTCCCGGCGCTTACGAAATTTCGGACTTGAATAATTTTTTACAGTCTACTTTGGAAGGAAATGGTCACGAAAAAAATGCCATCGTTTTAGAACCGAATCACAATACTTTAAAAACAAATTTGGTTATAAATAATCCGCTCTACGGCGTTTCGTTTCTGGGAGATAATTATTTAGGAACTGTTCTAGGGTTCCTTCGGGGAACTTATACTAAAACTAAGTAAGGTCAAAAATATGTGGATAGAATGTGGTTCAATACAATTTTCGTTCATACCAACATAATCGAGTCTTCCTTCGTGAATGACGACACTAAACCTTGCATATACACTTTTTATCCAGGTGTGCCACGTGTGCCGGGAAGGGAATTAAGATGATAATTTCCCCACAAAATTTAATTTACCTTCCCGTAACTACCGACAAGATTCGTAACATTCGTATTTGGTAAACTTCTCAAGATAACGAAATGATAAATTTAAACGGGGAAACCGTTACCGTCAGACTTCATCTGAGGTCTAAAAAATAATTTTTTACATATTAAAAAAAGAATTTATTGGAAAAGGATTCGTCGTAGATAATCAATTAAAGGCAAAAAACGCAGCATTCATCAAACTTATAACGAGAGTGAAAAGATTAGTTTAACGGAACATTACCTCGATATAAACGAATCTTTGCAACAAGATTCGTCTATGGAGAGCTACGCATTTCACGAATATAATTCGATAGAAGGAACCAATCTAAACAAAGTCAATTCGGAAATTAGAATCGTAGTCGAAAACCAGGATTTGTTCCTATTCGTCGCGAAATTTTATCTTCTGAATAAAGGCAGGTTACTGAATGCCGATGGCTTTAGTTTTCCGATGATGAAGTAGCGTTTCTCATCAATAATGGTTCCATGTACCTGTTTTCCAGCATTAAATATCACTTGGGGGATAAGCTAGTCGACGAGTGAAATTAACCCGGTTATGGGACTCTCGTGAAAGGTCTCCTTACTTACGGTGCGACCGATCAAGTGTCTTTGCTCGGGAACTGATGGACATTAGATGCAGCAGAATATTCCGCGGCCAGTTGAACGATAACATCGGATTCAAATTACGGCATTCCATCATCGTGAAAGAAACGACTCCTAAGGAAAGATTCTCGTTTACTATTCCTTTAAAACACTGCATGGGATTCTTCGAAAATTATGACAAGGTGCTGTACGGTTCCAAACATGTCCTAACGTTGTCTAGGGTGAGCAATGACGATGCTGTATTCAGGGCAGCTGCAACAGCTGTTGGGAAAGTCGAATTGAGAAGCGTTTCTTACCATGTACCACACGTAACCACATCCGACGAGCAAAAACTCGGGCTATTTAGCTACATGAAAGTGGGATGAACGTGGACTTGGGTTTTAGGCACTAGCATTACGATAGTTGCGAACTTCCTCAGAACACTAGTTTCATATAACGCGTTCTTACTACTTCGGCCGTTGAAAAACCGAGGTGGGTTATTCTAGCTCTGCAGACAAATAGAAAAGATGCGCAAACTAAAAATACAGCCGTATTCGATCACTGCAGTCTTCAAGATACGCACGTTATTTTAAATTCCGAACGTTACCCATTCTTGGACTTGAACGTAAATTACGCTACTGGAGAATACTCGGTGCTGTATAGAATGAATCCAGAGTTTAGACGCGCTTTGTACGATGTCGGGGACTTGTGTTTTGATTCGGTGCAGTTCAAAAAGACGTATCCTCTAGTAGTTTTGGACTGTTCCAAGCAATTAGAGAGACTTCAGTCTGGCATAGTCGACGTACAAGTAAAGTTGAAATTTAACGCCGTGGTTCCAGCTAACACGACGTGCCACGCGATGTTGATCGGTGATAGAAAAATGAGTTTGAAATTGGATAAATGCGAAGTAGAAGTGATTTATTAAAAAAAGGGAGATGGCGAAACAAAAACCGTAAACAAGTAAAATCAGAAAAAAAACGGTGCCGGGTAAAAAAAAAAGATCGCGCAACGAGGTAGGTTTTTACCATTGTTGGCATTGTTGGGACCCACCTTAGCCGGTGTAGGTGGTGTAGCCGGAGGTGCCGCCGGTATCGCCGCTGCAGTTAAACAGAGCCAGAACGATGCTAAGGTAATGGAAGAAATGGTGAGACATAACAACACGATGGCGGGATCGGGAGTGAAACATAAAAAGAAAAAGAAAAGCGAATCGTGGCAGAGGGCTCTAATGCCAGTGAAGGTCTTATCGATTTTACTAAACCATTAACGAATTTCGATTTAAACAGATTAGTCAAAGTTTTAAAATCCCTAAATACAGAGGTACTTTTAGCAAGGATCGTCTGCCGTTAAAACCTAAACCTCGCGGGGAATGCGGTATCGTTAATCTCGAAAATAATCACGATGGAAACGGAAGTCATTGGGTGACTTACTCGACAGTTACTGACATACCCTGTTATTTTGACAGTTTCCGGCAACCTCGAACAACCAACATCCATTTCGGAGTATTTGGGTTCCGTTAAATACAATTACAACAGGGTGCAAAATTTTAATCAAACATTGTGCAGTCATTTCTGTTTATTTTTTCTTAGTTTCTCGTGCAAGGTATATGGTTACGAAGACATTTTAAGACGGTTTGCTCTTTTTACTTGGTTATCCCCATTGTTCTTCATATCGATTGGTATATGCTCTCTGCTTAGACCATGTTATACAACGAGTCTTGGGGTTAAGTATATATATCTATCTGGTAATCTTTATCCTCCGTGCTTGCTGTATCAGCCATTATATAAATCACGTAACCATCGCGCACGATGATCGGTATTTCCGTTACACGTAGAGTTGATGGTTGGAGAAGTCTCTCAGGACCGAGATAAACTTGAAAGCCTTTGTCTTTGGGTATACTTTCTGGCAAAATAAAAAAAACTTAGGTATTAAACACCGTATCTTTATATCTGGAGGGTCTGAACTAGATATATAGCTTCCCCTTCTTCCTATACTCATTCCCAGGATATACCAACTGGATGTTGATAAGTAGTATTGGCGAGGGTAATTATTGTTGCACGTGAAAAAGTGACCTTCAGGTTAATGACTAGTTCCGCGAAAAGTAACTATACAATCGATACCGACGTTTTTAAAATGATTCTTGGCTTCCTCCATGTCTGGTGGGAGTTTTTTTCTACGTTTAAAGAAACCATTCGACTGTCGACGTAACCCTTAGTAGCCACATCGTGTTCCGCGGTTGGAGGGAGCGTAGATTTGATTCGTCTATTTTTTGCATTGAGTACCCCATCTTCGTCCTCGTTCAACGTCGTTTGAAGTTTGTCTATTTTGTAACCTCGAAGTAATAGTCTATTAACCCCTTGGAGACCAGCGTCCAAACACAACGCTGCGCATGCTGAACCAGCAGCTCTTAAGGGTTAACAGACTAGAATGCAACCTGCTACAAACGCATGTTCGTACCTGGTTCGGCTTGCTACCACTTCTACTACAAATGCATGTTCGTATCTGGTCGCAAAGGGGTTAACAGTTTCCGAAGGTCTTTCGGGGCTCGCCAGGTTACTGATTTGTTTATTTTTTGTGTCGAATATGTCGCGAGAGTCCATGATCAAGGCATTGTCAAGTTTGGTTTCAAATTCGTTTATACCGAGAAGCTTCGCGTCGACGTTTTCATTATTCGCGGTATCCTTAGATTGTGTGGGTGATCCTAGGTCCTTGAATCGCCTACTTTTTGCATCGAGCAGTCCATTGGGACCTTCCTTCAAAGCGTAACTGAGTTTGGTTTCCACTTCGTTTATGACGAGAAGCTTCGCGTCGACGTATTCTTTATTCGTCGCATCTTTAGATTGTGCGGGAGATGCCAGATCCTTGATTTGTCTATCTTTCGCATAGAGTTGACCATCGACACTTTCCTCCAACGTAGTTTTTAAATTTTTTACATCTGTCAACTGAGAATAAGTCACCGTATCTTTGGGATCTATGCCAGCAGCTAGATTCATTCGCATATCCGATACAGTTTTTGAATCGACATCAACCTTAGTCGCTACATCCTTAGATTGCGAGGGAGTTTCGAGATCTTTAATACGTTTCTTTCCAGCGTTAAAATGTCCATCCGCATCTTTCTTCAAGCCTACGTTAGCTTTAAAATTTTTTATTCGTTTTCTAATTCGGTAAATTGGGAATAAATTACAACATCTTCGGGTTCTGTAACAGCTCCGACTTTAGTCAGTCGCTTATTCTGCATGACGTAATCATGGTTCAGGTCTAATATAAATCCTATATCCGGAACCCCTTTCACATCTCTTTGCGTTCGTTTCAAAGACTGCCCAAATTTATTAACCGGCATTTTGACAATTTTTTTTATATATAAACAAAAGGAATAAGAAATGTCTCATTCTAATTGGTACAAAAATCTTTCGAGTCTGTTGCAATCAAATTCTCTAGAAGTTAATACAGAATATGCGACGAATTTAAAAAATGGAGTAAAGTACGTCTTGTCCCCTTCCGTAGAATTCGAGGATTTAAAACGAATAGGTTCACCCATTTTGAACAAAGATTCGGTGTAAGGGATGGATTTCTCTGTCGACCCCCAAATCTTAAACCGCGATGACAAATCTTAAACGATACAGCTGCGAAAAATTAGAAATTGAAACCGACGAGCAGAAACCCGTTCCTCTGACGATGTTTAGTTAACCAAATTACTCGCACCCAGCTTCCACCTGCTACCTATTTTGTCAAAAGGCAGACGGTGAGTCGGATAAGCCGCTATGTTTCAGAACATGGGTGTACAACAACATCCACAAAACTAAAGGAAAACTTAACAAAAACGTTATAGAAAAACCGTGGTTTAACTTGACTCCGTGCGGACGTATGTCCTTGTCAGAAGTTAGTGGTAAAATTAACTCTGTGTACATCAGCAACGACGCTTCCAGAACCGTAAAACTTTGGTGTAACGTAGATTACGGAGTCGTCGAATCTAATACATTCAACGAAAAGTTTTCGGTCAAAACTACGATTTCTTCGTGCCGATCAAGAAACCCAAAATCACCCATTTCTACCTTCAAACATTAGATGCCTGATTATAGGACCGGCAGTAGTGTAAAAGTCTGATTGGGCTGTAGCGTCACATCTAAAAAACCGGGGTATACAAACCCAGGGAAAAAATGAGGAGGAGGTTATGGCTTTTTCCCCTCTAAATATCTTGGTTCAACTGGCAAAAAAATTAGCAACTATTGAACAAAATACGGAAGAGTTTAAAAAAAAAAGAAAAAAGTAATTAATTAAAAAAATTAGAAAAATAAAAGTAAAATTACGTTAGAGTCAATTTAAAATAGGTTAAAAAAAAGAAAGGGAAGACACGGCTTCGAACTGGCAATCGAATATCAGAAACTAGCGCATTTTCAGCCTTGGCCACTTTGCCACATACTGTATGGCTGTAAAAATCATTAATTTAACTGTTAACATACATGTATTTCGATGCAGAAACACTTTTAATTGTAAATCAGTTATTTAAATAGATTATTACTGAATACACAACGAAATTACAACGTAAAATTTCATTCATTTGAAACAAGTTTTCAGTGAAACGATTCTGTATCGTACTATTACACGTTGGCTGTTGTTGTTCACCACACGAATAAGTTATCTGTAAAGGTGTCAATTCTTACCGTTTGGCAGCAATAGGGGTTTATTCTTGCATTGTGTTGCAATTGTTTTCATTTAGATTGTTAACAAAAAGTGCAAATTCTTTTTTTTTTCTGATGTGTTTTTTCATCGCTGTAGCTACCCTTCATTGTTGAACTGGAAGGCAATAAGAAAACCTGATTTCAGCCAGAGCATTAATAAAAGGACATTATATCTGGTTGGACAAGTTTTTTGGTTGTGATTTCTGGTATAATGGTTGTGTTAAAGCGTATAAGCAAGGTGCACAGCTAAACAATAGTTGATCGATTGCTTTTGTATGGTTTAGGTGTACCCTGCATGTAATAGAAAGTTCCAAATGATTCTAGAGTTCTAAAATCGGATTTTCCGGATATTTCATCAGCTAAAATTTCCCGATCATGCATCGTGGAGCTGACCACGCATGCGTGTAACCATTTCAATTTAAATTTCATGATAAAAAGTCGCTGAAAAGTCGCTCCTGAGCGTATATAAATACGAGTGAATAATGAATTAAAATGTCAGATTACTGTGGATTCAAGTTGGTGCAAGACTGGATTTTGTGTTCGTGTTCAAGGCCGATGCTGAAAAAAACGCTGCTGGAGTCAACGTGGGCTGGAGTGAGTAAATAATTTTGCTTTTAATTTATTAAGAGTTTAAAATTTGTTTGTAAAATAAGTTTTTTTTACAAAGATCAAACTTTGTAATGTGATTTATTAAGTTTAAAAAATGGTTGATTTTGCTTGGTTTGAAAAAAATTAGGTTACTGGAACCAAAGGTTTTATTTAGGTTTAACATACATTTTCCGAAGTTTCCGAAGTTCCGAATTTGTTCGTAAAATATAAGTTTTTTTTTTACAAAGATCAAACTTTGTAATGTGATTTATTACGTTTAAAAAATGGTTGATTTTGTTTGGTTTAACAAAAAGTTAGGTTACAGGAACCAAAGGTTTTTTTTAGGTTTAACACACATTTTCCTTAATTTTCCGGAATTTCCGAAATTCCTTAAAATGGTCCAAACTCCTAAAATAATGGTTCTACAGCAAAATGTTCAAATTTTCCCCCCCCCCCCTTCAAGCAATCCCACATGCCACTCCAGTTTTTACTTGATCCTGTTAAAAAATTTTTTGGCCCACCCCCCAAAATTAGTGTACCTTCAAATACCCATAACTTTTGAACCGTCGGTCCTACAGTGAAACGGTTTGAAATTTGGCCCCCTCCCAGCAACCCCACATGCCACTCGCATTTGTACTTAACCCAGTCAAATTTTTTTTGGCCCACCCCCAAAATTTGTGTACCTTCAAATACCCATAACTTTTAAACCGTCAGTCCTACAGCGAAACCGTTTAAAATTTGGTTTACCCTTATGTAACCCCGTACATTGAACACTGAGTATGACAACAATAAAAAAAATGCTGACTTTTCATATTACGCTATTTTATTGACCACTTCGAATAAACTAAAAAATAACTAAAAAATGGGTTCATTTCCGGATCCATGTTTGTAGGACTTTTTTGTCCTATTTTTGGTTATATTCGAGTATCGTTGTGTTCCTTGTAGGTATAATCTTGGTGGTAAGGCTGTCGTGACCCACCTGCCCTACCTATTTCAATTCATTTGACCATATTATTTTAAACTTGTTTTATGTTTCACTTGTACGCATGTTTTTAATTTTTTGAAGAATCACTCGACGTTAGCTCTCTGTCCTACCCAACAAACCTCGGTGAAATCTGTAAATTTGAAAAAGCTAACAATCTTTTGATCAACGTCATGGGTTTTAATGAAAAGAGGAGTTGCACCCGCTCAGAGTTTCTAAGAATCTAGACGGAAAGCCCATCGACCTTCCCTTGTTGCACCATTTTTCCTCTTCTTCATGTATTCACTGCTGTTCCCTCTTTGGGGTGGCAGTCAGCGATCCCCTGGGTCCTTGCCAGTCCTGTTGCTCTGGCAACAAAATTATTATTATAAACAAATGCTGGTTGTAACATCAAAGAAAAGCACATTTGACTCACTTTTTTGTATTGTTTAGAATTCCAATTTTACCATTGTTGATCTTTAACTGATTGTTGGACTGTTTTGAGCTCTACAACACTTAGAAAAATGAATTATTGTCATAATTTTAATGCTTTTTTCATATTTTAAAACAATACTGGTATTTGGTATCAGATTCTGCATGTACTTTTAATCCGTGATAGTGTCTCCTTAATTGAAATGTTATTGATGTGACATTTTATGTTTTTGGTGAAATATTTAGATCACGGCTTAGTAGGAAAACTACTATATTTTTCCGGGTTTTATTGAGTTTTGCATGGGGGGGGGCTGATTGTCCTAAATACAATACATAATTTCAGCTGCATTCTGAAATTACAATGGGTATGCTCAGGATTGTTAGCTTATTAGCCACTTGACTGATTGCGTGTTCTCTGATGGTTTTATGGCATGTAATACTCGCTTTGTATTTGATGTTAGGTAGTGAAAGTCAAATTTCGTGGGGCTTATGACTGATGTTGAGGGTTTTAAATAAATTATATACCGTAATTAGTGGTCATCAAGACAAACCTATTACTATTACCTTTTGGACTTACATGTTAGACTGACTGAGTGGGGAATCGAACCCATGACCTTCGAAACCAAAGGTCGTATCTAACGTTAAACCATACTGACACGATCTTTTTTAGAATTTTGAACAAAGGGAAACATGCATAGGCAACATTTTTACACACACACATAAATATACGTTTTGTCCAGTCACCACTGGAGAGATAGTGCACCACACACTGAGTGAAACAGAAATTAACACACAAGTCATAGGTCATGTTAGTATGGTTTAATGGCAAGACTCCAACCTTTGGTTTCGTAGATCATGGATTCCATTCCCCGCTCAAGCAATCTGACATTTAAGTCCAAAAGATACCGAAAATAGGTCTGCATCCACATTTCTTTAATTAGTAGTCACTTCACGATGTACCTTTTCCAATTATGATACTTAATTCCGGTTTTATTACTGCTCTCCGATGCATATGCTCAGAGATATTTCGGCCTCTGGCTCCTAGCAAATGTTACAGTGTCCTGTGAGTTCACTTGTATCGTAATACATCCTAACTTATCACGTTAGATGGTGACATAGGAAATTCTCCACTGAGCTTATTTCTGAGGTCTTAGAATTTACATAAATTATGGAACTGTAATTAGGTCATATCACGCCTCTTCGCGATCAACAACTTCTTTCAGGTTCATTTTTTGAGCTTCTGCAATTTTCACCTAAGTTGTTCATGAAAACTTGAATCAGCAATGAAGAGGATTTTTTAAAATTAATTCTAGAAATGAAAATAATCTACTTGTCCTATAATAAAGAGTTGTGCTCTATGGAGCTTCCATGGTGTAAAAAATCTTTTCAAGAGAATGACCCTACGACGAAGACTTACGGTTCTGTGATGTGCTCTGTGGTGCTTCTATAGTGTAAAAATCTTTTCAAGAGAATGACCCTACAACGAAGATTATGCTCTGTGGTGCTCCTAAAGTGCAAAAATCTTTTCAAGAAAAACACATCCCAACGAAGATTTGCGGTTCTGTGATTGTGCTCTGTGGTGCTTCTATAGTGTAAAAATCTTTTCAAGAGAATGACTCTACGACGAAGATTTGTGGTTCTGTGATTGTGCTCTGTGGTGCTCCTATAGTGCAAAAATCTTTTTAAGAGAAACACACCCTACAACAAAGATTTGTGCTTCTGTGGTGCTTCTATAGTGTTAAATAAATCTTTTCAAGGATGTTTTCAAATACTTACTTGCATATGTTAGTTAAAATATCTATAAAATTCAAAATGATAACAAAAAAACCCAAGCTAAATTAAACCTAAAAAAATTAATATCTTAAAAAAAGGAAGCTAACATACTAAATAATTTTATTGGTTTCAAATTTTGTTTTCCAAAAGTTAAAGAGGTGGCATAAGGACTGGCTATATGGGGAGGTTTGGAAGCCAGCGCGTTAAACAAATAAAACCTAAAAAATATTCAAAAATAAGAGGAAACTAAAATACTAAATAATTTTGATGGTTTCAAATTTTCTTTCCAAAAGTTAAGCCGTGGTGTAAGGAATTGG